>JARFXV010001214.1:0-39413 GCA_031761425.1 Cosmopolites sordidus
GATACAAGTTCTAGTCGTGACACCATTTATATCATGTACGAACACAATAAGTATTCGTAACCTAAGAATCGAAGAAAAGCCTATTCTTAAACCCATATGCCGTTTATACATAGGCATTCACAGTTTAATATTCATTTTCAGAACAGCATGTAACTTTGAAGTCCTTAAATGAGCAATTAAAAGAGAAACAACTGTCATGGATGATACTATGTCATTGTGCAATGTATTGAAAGAAGTAGGTTTTAAATGGAAAAAAGACATCCAAGGCGAGGCCTTATAGAACTTCCCAATGTTGCCCTAAAATGTACAGATTTTTTGAGAAGTTATATGAAGGAAAGAAAAAAGCCTTGTACAAATTTGTCTTCTTAGATGAAACCTGGATTTTTCAAAATGATACTGTAAGTCATTCATGGCAAGGTAATAAGAGGAATGTAGAACCCACCAAAGTTGATAGAAAAAAGGTAAGTTAGACAAATATGCAAAATATATGAAAAGTTTTGATTGAAAATTTTTATTTTAGATATGGATATTTTTCTATGTGGATACTTTGGCAAGATAATAATAAGAGGAATGTAAAAACCACCACAGTTGATGGTAATAGGTAAGTTACACAAATATGCAAAAGATAAGAAAAGTTCTGATAGAAAATTTTTATTTGAGATACATCACATGTCATGCTGGCGATGAAGATTTATTCCTCAATAAATCTTCATATAAATCTTCATATTTCCGTCAAAAAATGACCTTACTGATTATCAGGGTTAATTGAATCAAAGAAGTTTCTTGAAATTGAAACCACGGAAAAATTTAATAGACAACTTAGCAGAACAATATGGGCACAAAGTTTTATGTATTAACTTACATGGGGAATTGTACAAAATTACTATAATAAAATGGGTAGAAATGGCAATACACAGCAAGACTGTATAAACATGTGGCGTGAAGTACTTCACAGTGTGTGAATCCAGAGATATGAAAGAATACGCTCAAGCATACAGAAAATTAAATGGTATGACAGAGAGCATATACTTGTATGAAAAGAAGTTCTTCCGTGAATTATAAATACTGCAGATGAAAACAGTGATTCCAGCCAGTAGTTTTCAGATTCTGATTGATGAAAATATAAGTGCATGCAGATATTTCATTGTTGTTTCTGTTTTGTACTTGCATATTATATATCAATAAATGTCAGTGGTAATTATATAATATTTTAATTTTTTAACCATTCAAATATTAAAAAATGTCGATAGTTTTGAATAAATTAACCGTTTTTGAACGAAGCATTTTACATCTGCTGAATCTATCTAGAGGTACTAAATCGACGACACATGCAAAACTTTAAACATTTATTATATATTTTTTTAGTTACATAGTAATTTGCATTTAATTTAGAATTGATTGTTTTAATTGTTATTAAAGTTTAAATTGTAAAAATTATTCGCTAAAGTAAGGTTGTGATATTTAATCACAATCTGGCAACAGGGCCAAAGAATATTTACGTATAGATATATACGTCAATATTCTTTGACAAGGCAGTAAAAATGTTGATCATGTGCTTTTAATGACGTGCAACTGCTTTTATTTTGTACGAGCAATAGTTACTACTACTACTACTACTGCTGCAGAGTTATCGAAACATGTCAAATTATCTCAAAAACCGTGCCTCCTACTAAAAATTAAAATAAAAGTACTTTCTATGGACAAAAGAGTGTTAATTTCAAAAAAATTAAAGCGTGCTTCAGAAAAAACACCAATTTCCTATTTTTTATTTATAAAAATGACACCACTACCCTCTAGATTAAAATTTGTATTTCAAACCGTTTGAAAATCATTAAAAAATGTCAAATTTAATTTTAGAGCTTTGCAAGGACATGTCTCCATAATTACACCCAATCAATCTAAACTTAATTAAAGAAAATCATTATTTGCAGTGCTTATTATCGCATTAGGTTTTATCTGTATACCAGTAATGATCGTTATAAAATATGTACTTGGAACTTAGATTTTAATTACGCCGTATAATACAAAAAGTTAATCAACAAATAAGTTTGTGTATTAATAAGTTTACTATTTTAATAACGAAAATTTAGTACAGAATTAATTTAAAACCGTAAATGTTAATTTTTGAATAAAAGCACTGGATACTTTCCAACTGAAAGTTTAGTTTCATTTTATTTTGTTCTTTCTTATATGGGCATATATCTAAATAATGCTATATGTAATAATACTAGTTCGTTATTATTTATATAGCCACCATAAAAAAATTAACCACAAAAAAAGATAAACAATGCCTTTCTATTTTACATTAACATAAACGTACCGCAAAAGGCCATCGACACAAAAAGAAGAAGATGTTGCGCCTGTGCATTTCAAACCTGCCCGATATCGTGATTCTAAATGTTCCCGTCGCTATATTTGGCAATGAAATAACCGATAGAAAAATCGAGTTTTGTAAACATTTTCAAATATCAAGCTTAATTACTTACTCGTTTGGGGACCAAACGACGCACAACACAACGAAAACTAAACATTTTACGATTTTACTTGGGAAAATTCGGGAAATATTGCGAGCCGACGAATAAATCATCTTCCGGGACGACCTTCAACTCGCAATTGAGGACCAAAGATAGTCGCACAGTTAGCTTCGTCTTAAACGAATCTATCCGAGACGGATATTTCAAGCTACGAACGTTGACGATTCTTGAAAAACATTGTTTAATGGCCGGTTTTTTTTATATCAAAACATAAAAAACCTTGATATTTGATATCGATGAATTTAACATTTTTTAATGAAAATATTAAACCTTATTTTAAAGAAAGGCCGTAATACAAAAAAAGCCGTAAAATATAAAAATGCCACGTCTTGAAAAAGATCTAGAATATTATTTTCATTCCATCCTAAAACTAATATTGATTTCTCTCTCTCGTTCCTTGTTTTGATATTAAAAATGCCGATGTTGGTAAACATAACTCGGTCTGCTAATAAAACTGGGTTCAAGAAAATATAATTTTCAGCGCATTTTTGAAGGAATCATGTGGAGAAGTTAAAACTTATAATAGGGTATCGCCTTTCTGTAGGACAGTGATTTCTAAATTGAGAAACGCAGACTAGTGCAAAACGAGGCGCGAAAACTTTAACAGAAATGCAATTTTCATAATATAAGATATATAAAAAAAATACAGTGGGAGACAAAACTATTGGCAAACTATGTATTTCATATGAAAATTATATTCCTCTAAAATATAAACTCAAGTAAGTTCATATTAATTTATTATGTATTGCATACCCATCCATTAAAAAAAAAAAAATGTAAACAGAACAAAAAAATACAAAAAATAGATTCAACCTTTCAGAATAGGTGGACAAAAGTATTGGCACAATATATACAAAATATATATCTAAAACAACTAATACTTCACAGGGAGACCTTCCCCTTTTTATGTTTTCAGTAGGTCTTCTCTTCATTGAATATTATTCCATTCTTGCAAAAGTATTTCATTAAGTTATTTACTTGAAATGTGTCTAATTCGCTCAAAAGATTCTTAATAGGGTTGATGTCAGAAGACTGTGGAGGTGTATTTAGAGAATGTTGTAGTCAACAATGTAGTGTACATTGTTGACTATCAACTGTTGCACTCTGTATACACTGTATGCTTTGGATTTTTTAAGTTCTCTCTTTTTTAATTTTAAGTTCGATACATACTAGATTGCTTATTCTCCCTGATGCCATACACCTCACAACACTAAGACATTACCACCACCGTGTTTAACGGTTTGATGCTAGTATTTTAACTCCATTTCCATGTTCGGGTTTATCCATACATGCACGTTATTGCTTATTAGTTTCTACTGCTAGCATGGAAGCAATTTCAGAAGCTGAAGTATTAGTTTTTTTTATTTCGTTCATTATTTTTCTTTGTTCTCTCTCCGACAGTTTTGACGGGCGTCCGGTTCTCGGTTTATTTTTTAAATTGTCAGCATATTTAAATCTATTTATGACATTACGCACAGTAAATAGACTTTTTTACTCGTAAGGCAATTTCAGAAACGGATTTACCCACCTTTCTTAAAAATATAATAATTTATAAGCAATAATGTATATAAGCACAAAAGGGAAAAAGCAATGAAATAGCTGCATGTACTTATATTTTTATTATTCAAAATCTGAAAAGTACTGGTTAGAATCACTGCTATGATCCACAGTAATTATAATTATCAGAACTACTTTTCGAAGTATATGCTCTCATCATACCATTTCATGATTTCATTTTCTGTATGCTTGATCGTATTCTTCCATATCTTAGAAGTAATAGTGGGAAGTGCCTCACGCCACATGTTTATACAGTCTTGTGGTGTATTACCATCTCTACCCATGTGTTTATAATAGTAATTTTTTGCAATTCCCCATATAAGTTTAATTGGGTTGAAAATGCAGTGCTATGAAGGAATACATAAACCTTTTGCTTATATTGTTCTGCTAAATTGTCTACTAAATATTTCTGTGCTTCCTCAAAATGAAAATTAAACTGCGAGTGCCTATGTATTAACTACATATGGGATTGTGAACAATCTGTTCTGCAATTCTTCGGTTATGAATACCTAGTGTTTATACATGATATAAATGGTGTCTCGAATAGAACTTGTGTCCAAAGTTGCAGTATTGGTAACCCTTTTAGTAGAACTACGCTTTTTAGGCGATTTTAAAACAAACTAAAAATATCCAATTATTAGCAATTAACTTAACATAGCTCTGAACAGCCGCAAAAGATAACCAACGGACCATTATTGTCTTGGTTTGGTTCTTGTTCAAAATATATCGAAGATGCTACTAACGTTTGACAACTATTAAAGTGATTTGGCATTTTGCAGGTGCGACTCTGACAATTATAACATCGCGGTAGTTCTTAAACGTTCAGATTTGTACAAGCCGGTACAAAACTAAAAACAGTTCGAAGTTATCGATGACGCTATTGAAGAACAGCAGAAATACCACAACATAAATTAAAAAATTAAATAATCAAATGCAAGCATAAAACACAAAACTGAGATATTACAACCCAGTTATTAAGCCAGAATGTCTCTATGGCGCAGAAATGCTCATTTTGAATAGAAAGAAAGACATCGAGGAGATTGATAAGAAAGGGAGAAAGAAAAATCATAAGAAAAATCTTAAGCCCCAAACAAATAAATAGCACAATATACCGACTTCGAGAAAACCAAAAAATCAAATAATACAAAGGTATACATAGCGATATGAGAAAAAAAGACTTAAGTTTCACGGACACATAAAGCGGATGAATCCGAGTAGGCTAACAAGACAAATAGTTGAATTTTATGAAAATAGCAGTAGAGCTAAAGTAGAAATAAAACGTAAGTAAATGGATTGCTGCAACTAAAGCGGACCTAAGATCAGCAAATATTACACAAAGTTAAATTCAGGATAGAAACTGTTTCAGACACAAGGTTAACGTTTGGGAGGTTGGCCAGAGAGAAAATGTAGGAAGACCGGAACAACTTGGTCTGACGAAAGGAAAAAAGCTCATAGTGAAAGAATTAAATCAGTATGGACGCAAAGGAAGGCTAACAACAATAAAGGCCTCTAACCAGGGCCCATACGTGAATAATAATAATAACAAATTGAATGTATTCAATAAATTTCAAATTTAGAGCTGGATTCGGTTGCCAACAATATGTGATGTCGACTTTCAATTTTTTCTTGTTGATATATATTAACACGTTTGGTTATCCCATTTGTAGCTGGAATTTTTTTAGCGTGTTGCAGCAGCCTTAAGTTTGAGTATGTGCATTGTAAGTACTATTTTACAAAAAAGCGAAAAACTATTAAGTTTTAAAATCGCCTGGAAAGCGTAGTTTTACTAAAAGGGTTATCAATACTGCATCTTTGGATACAAGTTCTAGTCGTGACACCATTTATATCATGTACGAACACAATAAGTATTCGTAACCTAAGAATCGAAGAAAAGGCTGTACTTAAACACATATGCAGTTTATACATAGGCACTCACAGTTTAATTTTCATTTTCAGAACAGCATGTAACTTTGAAGTTTTTAAATGAGCAATTAAAAGAGAAACAACTGTCATGGATGATAGTATGTCATTGTGCAATGTATTGAAAGAAGTAGGTGGAAAAAAGATGATCCAAGACGAGGCCTTATGGAACTTCCCAATGTTGCCCTAAAATTTATAGATTTTTTGAGAAGTTATATGAAGGAAAGGAAAAAGCCTTGTCTTTTTGAAAAAAATTTGTCTTTTTAGATGAAACCTGGATTTTTCAAAATGATACTGTAAGTCATTCATGGCAAGATAATAATAAGAGGAATATAAAAACCACCAAAGTTGATGGTAAAAGGTAAGTTACACAAATATGCAAAAAATATGAAATGTTTTGATAGAAAATTTTTATTTTAAATACATCACACTTCATGCTGGCGATGAAGATGGACTTATTGAGGGTGCAGAGTGCAGAATGCATGCAGATATTTCATTGGTTTTTCTGTTTTGTACTTGCATATTATATATCAATAAATGTCAATGGTAATTATATGATATTTTTATTTTTTTAACCATTCAAATATTAAACAATGTCGATAGTTTTGAATAAATTAACCGTTTTTGGATGAAGCATTTTACATCTGCTGAATTTATCTAGAGGTACTAAATCTAAATAACTAAGTAACTAACTTAGGTACTAAGTCTAAATTTCATTTTGAATTTTGAAGTTTATTTCATTTACATCCGTCTTTTTGGCAGCTAATATAGCACGTTCGCTCAACCAAAAATGATCTTTGTAATTTTGAGCGACGTTTGGGAACACCATTTGTATGAGCTCGGTTGTTGTTTCAGTAAACTGACAAAAATCGACAGGAAATGTAATGCAGCCAGTCGAATCATCAACAGGGATTTTGCCATTACCAAGGTGAATGAGTTGTTTGGAAAATATTTCTCCAGATCGATCATTTTGTTATTCAACACGCATATTCTTACTTAAATTTAGTATCTTGACGTATGTCCACAAAATGGAGGACTTTAACCATGCATTGAGTTCATCCGCTAACGTTGACCGTGAAATCACTAGTAATGTTTGACGGAAATCTCCTGCTAATAAAATCATCGCTCCGCCAAATCGATTTTGATTGTTTCGCAGATCTTTCATAGTTCTGTCTAATGCCTCCAAAGACATTTTATGTGCCATCGTACATTCATCTCACACTATCAACTTACATTGCTGCAAAACCTTTGTTTTTTAAACCTTTGAGTTTTATTGCTTTGAATATTCAATGGTAATTTTAGCGCTGAATGGGCTGTTCGACCGCCTTCCAATAATGTGGCTGCAATACCAGATGAAGCAAGTGCGAGTGCAATTTCATTTTGTGAGCGAATTGTTGCTAAAATCAATGAAATCAAAAAAGTCTTTCCTGTACCACCTGGAGCGTCCAAAAAGTAAATTCCTCCAGTTCCATCATTTATAACTGTCATAAGCGAATTAAAGACACATTTTTGTTGTTGGTTCTACAGCGGAACATTTATTCTAACTGATTCCCTTAAAGCATCGAGATCATACCGTTTTTACGTAGCAACTTTTGATCAAAAGCCTCGTACATTGGGCGATTAGGCACGGCCATGCCTAATTGATATAATACTTTGTTTAACATCATCAAGCACATGTCTTCAATTATTATCAATGCCTCCTTGTAAATTCCTTCTGTGAATTGTAAATGTATATTCCCTGTTCTAGTGCGCATTTGATGCAAGATACTGTCACACATATCATCTTTGTATTTGATCCATAAATCAAATGGTTTTGACGGGCATGTCGATATAATTATAGAAAACAATGTTCGTATTTGCTGAGGTTTTGAAGAAATTACAGCATCACTTAAGGTTTGATCCCAATGGAAATCATTTTCCAACAGTTACAAACGCTGACAGGCTTCTCGGTAAGAGCCACATAATTCACCATTTACAGTTCGTAAATGTTGGAATGATGTTGGGCCCCGAACATTGACTAACAGTAATCGCAAATAGAAACACTCTTTATTGCTTGGATGGACTGAATAAATTAGACCAATGGCATCAGTGGAATATACATTGCGGTAGCCTGGAACTGGATTTCTTTGTTTCCGTCGTTGAAATTTTTTTGAGGATTGATTCCAAGTATAATATTTTGGCATTTCTGAGTATAGCAGTGTATCTTTCATGAATGGGAAAAGAAAAAATGCGCCAAATTGCTTCATTACTGCTAACATAACGGCCTATTTGGTATTGGTTAACTTCATCAATTTTCAGCACTAACTCCAATGAGAGCCATATCACTTTCTTTTGTTACATATTTGCAAATGTATTTTATAGATTCGACGGAATGGCAGATATCTCTTGTTTAGATTGACCTTGACAATTTAAGTCAACTGTTTGACAGCTAGTTTTTATGTGAAAAGAAAAGTGTTGTTTTTACTATTGTCCACGCATTTTGTTTTTATTAAAACTTTCCGTGTGCTTAATGAAGATACGAAAAAAAACTAGCCGAATTGGTCGAGCTGTTCTTGAGTTTTGCGCTTAGCAACATTCATTTATATTTAGAAAGATTTTTTTAGTCACAATCTGGCAACAGGGCCAAAGAATATTTACGTATAGATATATACGTCAATATTCTTTGAGAGCGCAGTAAAAATGTTGATCATGTGCTTTTAATGACGTGCAACTGCTTTTATTTTGTACGAGCAACAGTTACTACTACTACTACTACTACTACTGCTGCAGAGTTATCAAAAAGTGTCAAATTATCTCAAAAACCGTGCCTCCTACTAAAAATAAAAAAAAAGTACTTTTTATGGAAAAAAGACTGTTAATTTCAAAAAAATTAAAGGGAGCTTCAAAAAAAACACAAATTTCCTATTTTTTATGTATAAAAATGACACCACTACCCTCTAGATTAAAGTTTTTATTTCAAACCGTTTCAAAATTATTAAAAAATTTCAAATTTAATTTTAGAGCTTTGCAAGGTCATGTCCCTATAATTACACCCAATCAATCAAAAGTTAATTATAGAAAATCATCATTTGCAGTGCTTATTACCGCATTAGGTTTTATCTGTATACCAGTAATGATCGTTATAAAATATGTACTTGGAACTTAGATTTTAATTACGCTGTATAATACAAAAAGTGAATTAACAAATAAGTTTATGTATTAATAAGTTTACTATTCTAACAACGAACATTTAGTACAGAGTTAATTTAAAACCGTAAATGATAATTTTTGATTAAAAGCACTTTCCAACTGAAAGTTTAGTTTCATTTTATTTTGATCAATTTAGGAAAAATATTAATAAAATCATAGTTTTTCTTTACCTTCATATAGGGGCATATATTTAAATAATGCTATATGTAATAATACTACTTCGTTATTATTTATATAACCACCATAAAAAAATTGACTACAAAAAAAGGTAAACAATGTCTTTCTATTTTACATTGACATAAACGTACCGCAAAAGGCCATCGACACAAAAAGAAGAAGATTTTGCGTCTGTGCATTTCAAACCTGCCCGATAACCCGATTCTAAATGTTCGGCGTCCCTATTTATTGGTAATGAAATAACCGATAAGAAAATCAAGTTTTGTAAACATTTTAAAATATCAAGCTTAATTACTACTCATTCCGGAAATATTGCGAGCGAACGAATAAATCATCTTCCGGGACGACTTTCAACTCGCAATTGAGGACCAAAGATAGTCGCAAAGTTAGCTGCGTCTTAAACGAATCTATCCGAGATGGATATTTCAAGCCACAAACGTTGCCGATTCTTGAAAAACATTGTTTAATAGCCGGCCTTTTATATCAAAACAAAAAAAAACCCTTGATATTTGATACTGATGAATTTAACATTTTGAATATCATCTGGAGAAATTAAAACTTATAATAGGGTATCTCCTTTCTGTAGGACAGTGATTTCCAAATTGAGAAACGCAGACTAGTGCAAAATAAGGCGCGAAAAGTTTAACAGAAATGTAATTTTCATAACATAAGATACATAAATAAAAAAATAAATACAGTGGGAGACAAAAGTATTGACAAACTATGTATTTCATATGAAAATTATATTCCTCTAAAATATAAACTCAAGTAAGTTCGTATTAAATTTTTATGTATTCCATACCCATCCATTATAAAAAACAAATTAAAACTTTTTAAACAGAATTAAAAAATACACAAAATAGATTCAACCTTTCAGAATAGGTGGACAAAAGTATTGGAACAATATAAACAAAATATATGTTTATAACAACTAATACTTCATAGGGAGACCTTTCCCTTTTGTTTTGAGTAGGTCTTCTCTTCATTGAATATTATTCCATCCTTGCAGAAGTATTTCTTTAAGTTATTTACATGAAATGTGACGTTTTTTTATCCGGTTGTCTAATTCGCCCCAGAGATTCTCAATAGGGTTGATGTCAGAAGACTGTGGAGGTGTATTTAGAGAATGTGGTACATTGTTGACAATCCACTGTTGCACTCTTTATACACTGTATGCTTTGGATTTTTTAAATTAAATTTAAATTTAATTAATTAAAATTTAAAAATGCTTTGGATTTAAAAAAAAGTGTCTCTCTATTTCTCTCTCCCTCTTTTCTCTCTTTCTTTAGTTCTCCCTTTTTTAATTTTAAGTTCGTTTTTAAAATATTTAAATATACTTTTTTATCCACGATACCATCGATAAATACTAGATTGCTTATTCTCCCTGATGCTATACACCTCACAACACTAAGACATTACTACCACCGTGTTTAACGGTTTGATGCTAGGGTTTTAACTCCATTTCCATGTTCGGCTTTCTCCATACATGCACATTATTGCTTTTAGTTTCTTCTGCTAGCATAGAAGCAAGTTCAGAAGCTGAAGTATGAGTTTTTTTTATTTCCTTCGCTGTTTTTCTTTGTTGTCTCTCCGACAGTTTTGAAGGGCTATTTATGACATTACGCACAGTAAATCAACTTTTTTTTTCACTACTAAGGCAATTTCAGAAACAGATTTACCCTCCTTTCTTAAATACATAATAATTTTTTGTTCGAAGTCCGTAGTTTCCAGACTTTTTCGACTCATTTAAAGACCATCCCAACAATTTAAAGGCTGAATAACAACTAAACCGCAACCAAAGTAATAGTTTAGAATATTTTGTTAGTACAACAGTCAACATATGCACAAATTTTATAATTTCTTTGTATTTTTGTACCCTTTCTAAGTAAAACATTTTAACTGTGCCAATACTTTTGCCTAGCAATCCTGAAAGAGATTAAAACCAACTTCTTTATATTTTCTTGCTTTGTTAAAAAGTTTTATTTTGTTAAACAAAATAGGATGGGTATGTAATCCATAAAAAATATAACAAGTTACTTGTGGTTAGCATCATATTTTTTAAGTGTGATAGTCATCTTTGGGTTTCTTTTTTCAGCACGACAACCCCCCCTCAAACACAGCGAAAGCGGTCGGAGACACCTTTTCTGCACTTGGTTGGAAACTCTTGCCCCCACCGTACTCACCAGACTTGGTTCCTTCCGACTACCACGTGTTTTCATCGATATCTCACGCGCTTCTACAATTACGGATATGTCGAAAAATAGCTTAAATAACCGCCATACCTGGCTAAAACAGTCCTTTAAAGTTAGGTTGTTTGCAAAGTTGTCTGAAGATATGAAAGCAAAAGTAATTCACATCATGTTTGAACTCAAAGAGGTTGCTATAATTATCGCTGAAAATCAATTCTTCTATTGGAACCTTCGGTGTTAAACACTAAATTCGAATAAATTACCACTAAACATCAAATCACTTTTATAAAACTTCGCAGTGCGCGTTTCACCAACCATGTTAGCATCATCAGGAGATTGAATCACCTTCCTCACTCCTGATGATGCTAACATGGTTAGCGATACGTGCGTTGAGAGGCTTTATAAAAGTTATTTGGTGTTTAGTGGTAATCTCTTCGAATTTAGTTGATGAAAATGATAACAAAGAGGCAAAATATTATTTAGAAATAATAACTTCATATTTAAACTTGCCCATGTAGGTGACATATTTGCAGAATATAATGATTTGAATAACTTCATGCGAGGACCTTACTGATTTAAAAAAACAAAATGAAACAAATGGAATTATAAAAATGAAATTTACAAAAAATTAAGTTTGACATGTTTCCACTTTTAAATGATTTCTGCACTAAAGTATAGATTAAAGCAAACAAAAATCTATTTAATCAACATCTGGATAGTTTGCTAACGCACTTTTCACATTACTGATAAATATTGAAAAGGAAAAATTCATAAATATCATGCGACACTTAATTGAAACAAAAATTTGATAGCAAAACTCTAGTTGAATTTTGATTGAATCGAATTAAATATAACATTTTCTCGAGCAAAGCAATATAAGTACTGCTGCCATTCCTAAACATATATTTAAGCGAAACGTAATTTCCTGCATTAGCTGCAATCCAATTATTGAGTCCATCTGATAGTAGAAAAAGAGCTGCATTTCATTTTCTGTATGCTTGATCCTATTCTTCCTTATATTAGGAGAAATAGTGGGAAGTGCCTCACGCCACATTTTATACAGTCTAGTGGTGTATTACCATCCCTATCCATGTGTTTATTATAGTAATTTTTTTTGCAATTCCCCATATAAGTTTAATTGGGTTGAAAATGCAGTGCTATGAGGGAATACATAAACATTTTTGTTCTGCTAAATTGTCTACTAAATATTTCTGTGCTTCCTGAAAATGAAAATTAAACTGCGAGTGCCTATGTATAAACTACATATGGGATTGTGAACAATCTGTTCTGCAATTATTCGGTTATGAATACCTACAATGTTTATACATGATATAAATGGTGTCACGAATAGGGCTTGTGTCCAAAGTTGCAGTATTGGTAACCCTTTTAGTAGAATTACGCTTTTTAGGCGATTTTAAAACTTTGTTTTTCATCTTTTGTGAAACAGTACTAAAAGTGGACATACTCAACATTAAGGCTGGGGCAACACGCTAAAAAAATGACTCTAGTTTCTATAATAAACTATGACAAAATAAAAATATCCAATTATTAGCAATTAGCTTAACATACCTCTGAACAACCGCAAAGGATAATAACGGACCATTATTGTCTCATTCGTGTTCAAAATATTATATCAAAGATGCTACTAACATTTGACAACTATTAAAGTGATTTGGCATTTTGTAGGTGCGCTCTGACGCTATTGAAGAACGCTATTGAAGCTGCTATCGATGACGCTATTGAAGAACAGCAGAAATACCACTACATAAATTAAAAAATGAAAAATCAAATGAAAACTTAAAACACAAAACTGAGACATTACAACCCAGTTATTAAGCCAGAATGTCTCTATGGCGCAGAAACGCTCATTTTGAATAGAACGAAAGACATCGAGGAGATTGATAAGAAAGAGAGAAAAAAAAAATCATAAGAAAAATCTTAAGCCCCAAACAAATAAATAGCACATACCGACTTCGAGAAAACCAAGAAATCAAACAATACATAGATATACATAGCGATATGAGAAAAACAACACTTAAGTTTTACGGACACATAAAACGGATAAATCCGAGTAGGCTAACAAGACAAACAGTAGAATTTTATGAAAATAGAAGTAGAGCTAAAGTAGAAATAAAACGTAAGTAAATGGAGTGCTGCAATTAAAGCGGACCTAAGATCAGCAAATATTACACAAAGTTAAATTCAGGATAGAAACTGTTTCAGACACAAGGTTAATGTTTGGGAGGTTGCCCAGAGAGAAAATGTAGGAAGACCAGAACAACTTGGCCTGACGAAAGGAAAAAAGCTCATAGTGAAAGAATTAAATTTGTATGGACGTAAAGGAAGGTTAATAACAATAAACGCCTCTAACCAGGGCCCATACGTGAATAATAATAATAACAAATGGAATGTATTCAATAAATTTCAGATTTAGAGCTGGATTCGGTCAAAACAGATCTTTTAAGAACTACGGCGATGTTATAATTGTCCGAGTCGCACCTGTAAAATGCCATATCATTTAAATAGTTGTTGTCAAGAGTTTGTAGTATCTCTGATACACTATTTTGAACAAGAACGAGACAATAATGGTGCATTGTTACTCTTTGCAGCTGTTAGGTATGTTAAGTTAATTCGTAATAATTGAATATATTTAGTTTAAGTCATATATGTATATTATAGAAACTAGATTTTTTTTTAGCCTGTTGCAACATTTATTAGTACAGAATGTAGTTAAATAATGCTATATGTGATTTATATAACCACCAAAGGTGATTTATATAACCACCATTGTTTACCAAAAGGTAAACAATGTCTTTCTATTTTACATTGACATAAACGTACCGCAAAAGGCTATCGACACAAAAAGAAGAAGATTTTGCGTCTGGGCATTTCAAACCTGCCCGATATCGGGATTCTAATTGTTCGGTGTCGCTATATTTGGTAAAGAAATAACCGATAGAAAAATCAAATTTTGTAAACATTTTCAAATATCAAGCTTAATTACTTACTCGTTTGGGGACCAAGCGATGCACAACACAACGAAAACAAAAACTTTTACGATCTTACTTGTGAAAATTCGGGAATTATTGCGAGCCGACGAATAAATCATCTTCCGAGACGATTTTCAACTCGCAATTGGGGCCAAAGATAGTCGCAAAGTTAGCTTCGTCTTAAGCGAATCTATCCGAGACGGATATTTCAAGCCACGCACGTTGCCGATTCTTGAAAAACATTGTTTAATAGCCGGTTTTTTATATCAAAACATAAAAAAAACCCTTGATATTTGATACTGATGAATTTAACATTTTGAAATGGAAATATTAAGCATTATTTTAAGGAAAGGCCGTAATACAGAAATAAATACTAAAATTGATACTGACTTCTCTCTCGTTCCTTGTTTTGATATTAAAAATGCCGATGTTGGTAAACATAAGTTGGTCTGCTGATAAAACTGGGTTCAAGAAAATATAATTTTCAGCGCATTTTTGAAGGAATCATGTGGAGAAGTTAAAACTTATAATAGGGTATCTCCTTTCTAAAAAGTTTAAAAAATTAAAACTTTTTAAACAGAACAACAAAATACAAAAAATAGTTTCAACCTTTCAGAATAGGTGGAGAAAAGTATTGGCACAACATATACAAAATATATGTTTAAAACAACTAATACTTCACAGGGAGACTTTCCCGTTTTTATATTTTCAGCAGGTCTTGTCTTCATTGAATCATATTCCATTCTTGCAGAAGTATTTCTTTAAGTTATTTACTTGAAATGTGTCTAACTCGCTCCAAAGATTCTCAATAGAGTTGATGTTAGAAGACTGTGGAGGTATATTTAGAGAATGTGGTACATTGTTGACTATCAACTGTTGCACTCTATATACACTGTGTGCTTCTTTTCTCCATTTTAACTCCATTTCCATGTTCGGCTTTCTCCATACATGCACATTATTGTTTATCAGTTTCTTCTGCTGGCATGGAAGCAATTTCAGAAGCTGAAGTATGGGTTTTTTTTAATTCGTTTATTATTTTTCTTTGTTCTCTCTCCGACAGTTTTGAGAGGCGTCCGGTTCTCGGTTTATTTTTTAAATTGTCAGCATATTCAGATCTATTTATGACATTACGCACAGTAAATAGACTTTTTTTACTACTAAGGCAATTTCAGAAACGGATTTACCCACCTTTCTTAAAAATATAATAATTTTTCGCTCGAGTCCATAGTTTCCAGACCTTTCCGACCCATTTAAAGACCATCCCAACAATTTAAAGGCTGAATAACAACTAAATCACAACAAAAGTAATAGTTTGGACTATTTTATTAGTACAACAGTCAACATATGCACAAATTTTGTAATTTCTTTGTATTTTTGTAGCCTTTCTAAGTAAAACATTTTAACTGTGCCAATACTTGTGCCTAGCTATTCTGAAAGAGATTAAATCCAACTTCTGTATATTTTCTTGCTCTGTTAAAAAGTTTTATTTTGTTTTAAAAAAATAGGATCGGCATGTAATCCATAAAAAATATAACAAGTTACTTGTGGTTAGCATCATATCTTTTAAGTGTGATAAACATGTGGAGTTTCGAGTACTTAAACGAAGAGTCGAGTTCGTAGTACTTAAAAAAGTTTTAAAGTAGTGTTTGAGAATGTAAAATCGTTTAGGAAGCTATAGTCACATAAATTTTGTTTAAAAATAAAAGTGATAGATAAAGTAAAAAATTGTTTTATTCCTTTTAAAAAATGAACTATCACAAAGTAACGGAAAAATCAATCAAAATATTATATAATTACCAATGACAATTATTGATGTATATTATGCAAGCACAAAATGGAAAAAGCAATGAAATATCTGCATGTACTTATATTTTCATTATTCAAAATCTGAAAAGAACTGGCTGAAATCACTGCTATGATCCACAGTATTTATAATTATCAGAACTACTTTTCGATCAAGTATATGCTCTCATCATGCCATTTCATGATTTCATTTTCTGTATGCTTGATCGTATTCTTCCATATCTTAGGAGTAATAGTGGGAAGTGCCTCAAGCCACATGTTGATACAGTCTTGTGGTGTATTACCATCTCTAACCATGTGTTTATAACAGTAATTTTTTGCAATTCCCCATATAAGTTTAATTGGGTTGAAAATGCAGTGCTTTGACGGAATTCATAAACCTTTTGCTTGTGTTGTTCTGCTAAATTGTCTAATAAATATTTCTGTGCTTCCTGAAAATGAAAATTAAACTGCGAGTGCCTATGTATAAACTACATATGGGATTGTGAACAATCTGTTCTGCAATTCTTTGGTTATGAAT
This sequence comes from Cosmopolites sordidus, assembly GCA_031761425.1. NCBI lineage: Eukaryota > Metazoa > Arthropoda > Insecta > Coleoptera > Curculionidae > Cosmopolites > Cosmopolites sordidus. Next base: position 16,880 of record JARFXV010001214.1, read on the forward strand.
ACCTACTGTGTTTATACATGAGATAAATGGAATCACGAATAGGACTTGTGTCCAAAGTTGCAGTATTGGCAACCCTTTTAGTAGAACTACGCTTTTTAGGCAATTTTAAAACTTTGTTTTCCATCTTTTGTGAAACAGTACTAACAGTGGACATATTCAAACTTAAGGCTGCCGCAACACGCTAACAAAATTACTCTAGTTCCTATAATATACTATGACAAAATAAAAATATCCAATTATTAGCAATTAGCTTAACATACCTCTGAACAACCGCAAAGGATAACAACGGACCATTATTGTCTCGTTCTTGTTCAAAATATTATATCAAAGATGCTACTAACTTTTGACAACAACTACTTAAGTGATTTGGCATTTTGCAGGAACGACTATTATACTCTGACTATTATAACAACTAACTCTGACTATTATAACACTGGTAGTTACACACTCAAACTTAAGGCTGCTGCAACATGCCAAAAAAGTAATCTAATTTCTATTATATGTTATATGACAAACTAAAATTATCCATTTATTAGCAATTAACTTAATAAAGCTCTGAACAGCCGCAAAGGATAACAACGGAACATTATTGTCTTGTTTCGGTTCTTCTTCGAAATATATCAAAGATGCTACTAACGTTTGACAACTACTAAAGTGATTTGGCATTTTGCAGGTGCGACCCGGACAATTCGCGGTAGTTTTTAAACGTTCAGATTTGTACAAGCCGGTACAAAACTAAAACAGTTCGAAGTTATCGATGACGCTATTGAAGAACAGCAGAAATACCACTACATAAATAAAAAAAATAAATAATAAAATGTAAACATAAATCACAAAACTGACACATTGCAACCCAGTTATTAAGCCATAATGTCTCTATGGCGCAGAAACGCTCATTTTGAACAGAAAGAAAGACATCGAGGAGATTGATAAGAAAGAGAGAAAGAAAAATCATAAGAAAAATCTTAAGCCCCAAACAAATAAATAGCACAACAAACCGACTTCGAGAAAACCAAGAAATCAAACAATACACAGATATGCATAGCGATATGATAAAAAAAGATTTAAGTTTTACGGACACATAAAACGGATGAATCCGAGTAGGATATATAGCTGTAGTAAGATATATAGCTGAATTTTATGAAAATAGGAGTAGAGTTAAAGTAGAAATAAAACGTAACTAAATAGATTGCTGCAATTACGGCGGACCTAAGATCAGCAAATATTACACAAAGTTAAATTCAGGATAGAAACTGTTTCAGACACAAGGTTAACGTTTGGGAGGTTGGCCAGAGAGAAAATGTAGGAAGACCGGAACAACTTGGTCTGACCAAATGAAAAAAGCTCATAGTGAGAGAATTAAATCAGTATGGACGCAAAGGAAGGCTAACAACAATAAACGCCTCTAACCAGGGCCCATACGTGAATAATAATAATAACAAATGGAACGTACTCAGTAAATATCAAATTTATAGCTGGATTCGGTTGCCAACAATATGTGATGTCGAGTTTCAAACTTTTCTTGTTGATTAACACGTTTGGTTATCTCATTTGTATCTGAACGCTTACTTTCATTTTTTACCTTACGATCGAAAACAGTTCCTTTAAGAACTACCACGATGTTACAATTGTCAGAGTCGCACCTGTAAAATGCCATATCATTTAAATAGTTGTTGTCAAGGGTTTGTAGCATATCTGATACACTATTTTGAACAAGAACGAGATAATAATGGTGCATTGTTACTCTTTGCAGGTGTTAGGTATGTTAAGTTAATACGTAATAATTGAATATGTTTAGTTTAAGTCATATATGTATATTATAGAAACTAGAATTTTTTTTAGCGTGTTGCAGCAGCCTTAAGTTTGAGTATGTGTATTGTAAATACTATTTTACAAAAAAGCGAAAAACAATTAAGTTTTAAAATCGCCTAGAAAGCGTAGTTTTACTAAAAGGGTAATCAATACTGTACCTTACAATACTGTACGGATACAAGTTCTAGTCGTGACACCATTTATATCATGTACGAAAACAATAAGTATTCGTAACCTTAGATCCAAGAAAAGGCCGTACTTAAACCCATATGCAGTTTATACATAGGCACTCACAGTTTAATTTTCATTTTCAGAACAGCATGTAACTTTGAAGTCCTTAAATGAGCAATTAAAATAGAAAGAACTGTCATGGATGATACTATGTCATTGTGCAATGTATTGAAAGAAGTAGGTCTTAAATGGAAAAAAGATGATCCACGACGATGCCTTATGGAACTTCCCAATGTTGGCCAAAATTTTTATTTTAGATACATCACACTTCATGCTGGCGATGAAGATGGACTTATTGAGGGTGCAGAGTGCAGAGTGCATGCAGATATTTCATTGGTTTTTCTGTTTTGTACTTGCATATTATATATCAATAAATGTCAATAGTAGGTATATAATATTTTTATTTTTTTAACCATTCAAATATTAAAAAATGTCGATAGTTTTGAATAAATTAACCGTTTTTGAACGAAGCATTTTACATCTGCTGAATCTATCTAGAGGTACTAAATCGACGACACTTGCAAGCCTTTAAACATTTATTATATACTAGCTGCCCGGACAGACTTCGTTCTGTCAAAAGTTAATGGTAAAAATTAAATAACCATTCCCGAGTGATCACGTTATTTATGTCTCAACAATAAACGACGATTATTTACAAAAATAAGTTTTCTATTTCGTTCTAATGCTTTATGGTATACAATATTTTCTGTTTGGTTACCTGGCGCGTAAACAAATAAAGCTGACGGTTTCCCAACGCGAGAGCAGGCAACTTACAACTGTCCATGAGAGAAGCATGGGTTTTCAAGATTAACGCCGCAAATACTTAAAAGACTAACTCTGTGATTTATTTATGATCATTATTGCGAAAGCAAGCCGCACTGAAAATTGCAATCGTTTAAATTCAAATGGTACGTCAGTTGGTATCATTGGGATGCGGGGTATCAACACTTCTTCTCCCTTATATTTTCCTTTTAGAATTGTTGCTTCGATTACATTGTTAAGTAAATTTTTCACTGATAGCCGTGTGCCGTTACAAGACGCGATGGGTTATTATTTCCTAACATTATGACTACCGATCCTACTTTCAATTGAAGATTATGGGGTGGCAATCCTGGCAAATCCAATGAGTTTAAAAATTCTGGTAGATAGTTGACGACATCATCTTGATTAGTTGCACAATCAACTGATATGTATGTCTTAAATTCACCGGCAATTTCATTTTCAATTTTGAAGTTTATTTCATTTACATCCGTCTTTTTGGCAGCTAATATAGCACGTTCGCTCAACCATAAATGATCTTTGTAATTTTAAGCGACGTTTGGGAACACCATTTGTATGAGCTCGGTTGTTGTTTCAGAAAACTGACAAAAATCGGCAGGAAACGTAATGCAGCCAGTCGAATCATCATTAGGGATTTTGCCATTACCAAGGTCTATGAGTTGTTTGGAAAATATTTCTCCAAATCTATCATTTTGTAATTCAACACGCATATTCTTACTTAAATTTAGTATCTTGAAGTATGTCCACAAAATCGAGGACCTTAAACATACATTGAGTTCATCCGCTGACGCGTTTGTTTGACGGAAATCTCCTGTTAGTAAAATCATCGCTCCGCCAAATCGGTTTTGATTGTTTCGCAGATCTTTCATAGTTCTGTCTAATGCCTTCAAAGACTTTTTATGTGCCATCGTACATTCATCCCACACTATCAACTTACATTTACCCATCCATTAAAAAAACAAATTAAAACTTTTATAAACAGAACAAAAAATATTCAAAATAGATTCAAACTTTCAGAATAGGTGGACAAAGTATTGGCACAATATAAACAAAATATATGTTTATAACAACTAATACTTCATAGGGAGATCTTTCCCTTTTGTTTTCAGTAGGTCTTCTCTTCATTGAATATTATTCCAGTCTTGCAGAAGTATTTCTTTAAGTTATTTACATGAAATGTGACGTTTTCTGATCCGGTTGTCTAATTCGACCCAAGGATTCTCAATAGGGTTGATGTTAGAAGACTGTGGAGGTGTATTTAGAGAATGTGGTACAATGTTGACAATCCACTGTTGCACTCTATATACACTGTATGCTTTGGATTTTTAAATTTTTTTTTAAGTTTTCTCTTTTTTAATTTTAAGTTCGATTTTAAAAGATTTAAATATACTTTTTTATCCACGATACCATCGATAAATACTAGATTGCTTATTCTCCATGATGCTATACTCCTCACAACACTAAGACATTACTACCACCGTGTTTAACACTTTGATGCTAGTGTTTTAACCCCATTTCCATGTTCGGCTTTCTCCATACATGCACATTATTGCTTATTAGTTTCTTCTGCTAGCATAGAAGTAATTTCAGAAGCTGAAGTATGAGTTTTTTTATTTCGTTCACTATTTTTCTTTGTTGTCTCTCCGACAGTTTTGAAGGGCTATTTATGACATTACGCACAGTAAATCAAGTTTTTTTTCACTACTAACGCAATTTCAGAAACATATTTACCCTCTTTTCTTAAATACATAATAATTTTAGATGGTTTGCTAACGCACTTTCCACATTACTGATAAATATTGAAAAGGAAAAATTCATAAATATCATGCCATACTTAATGCAAAACAAAAATTTGATAGCAAAACTCTAGTTGAATTTTGATTGAATCGAATTAAATATAACATTTTCTCAAGCAAAGCAATGTAAGTACTGCTGCCATTCGTAAACATATATTTAAGCGAAACGTAATTTCCTGCATTAGCTGCAATCCAATTATTGAGCCTATTTGATAGTAGAAAAAGAGCTGCATTTCATTTTCAGTATGCTTGATCGTATTCTTCCATATCTTAGGAGTAATAGTGGGAAGTGCCTCACGCCACATGTTTATACAGTCTTGTGGTGTATTACCATCTCTACCCATGTGTTTATTATAGTAATTTTTTGCAATTCCCCATATTAGTTTAATTGGGTTGAAAATGCAGTGCTATGAGGAAATACACAAACTTTTTGCTTGTATTGTTCTGCTAAATTGTCTACTAAATATTTCTGTGCTTCCTGAAAATGAAAAATTAAACTGCGAGTGCCTATGTATAAACTACATATGGGATTGTGAACAATCTGTTCTGCAATTCTTCGGTTATGAATACCTACTGTGTTTATACATGATATAAATGGTGTCACGAATAGGACTTGTGTCCAGAGTTGAAGTATTGGTAACCCTTTTAGTAGAACAACGCTTTTTGGGCGATTTTTAAACTTTGTTTTCCATCTTTTGTGAAACAGTACTCAAAGTGGACATACTCAACTTTAAAGCTGCTGCAACACGCAAAAAAATTGCTCTAGTTTCTATAATATACTATGATAAAATAAAAATATCCAATTATTAGCAATTAGCTTAACATACCTCTGAACAACCGCAAAGGATAACAACGGACTATTATTGTCTCGTTCTTGTTCAAAATATTATGACAAAGATGCTACTAACTTTTGACAACAACTACTTAAGTGATTTGGCGTTTTGCAGGAACGACTCTGACAATTATAACACCGGTAGTTCTTACATACTCGACCTTAAAGCTACTGCAACACGCAAAAACAGTAATCTAGTTTCTATAATATACTATATGACAAAATAAAAATATCCATTTATTAGGAATTAACTTAACATACCTCTCAACAGCCGAAAAGGATAACAACGGATAATTATTGTCTTGTTTTGGTTCTTGTTCAAGATATATCAAAGATGCTACTAACTTTTGACAACTATTAAAGTGATTTGGCATTTTGCAGGTGCGACTCTGACAATTATAATATCGCGGTAGTTCTTAAACATTCAGATTTGTACAAGCCGGTACAGAACTAAAACAGTTCGAAGTTATCGATGACGCTATTGAAGAGCAGCAGAAATACCACTACATAAATTAAATAATAAAATAATCAAATGCAAACATAAAACACAAAACTGAGACATTATAACACAGTTATTAAGACAGAATGTCTCTATGGCGCCGAAACGCTCATTTTGAATAGAAAGAAAGACCTCGAGGAGATTGATAAGAAAGAGAGAAAGAAAAATCATAAGAAAAATCTTAGGCCCCAAACAAATAAATAGCACAACATACCGACTTCGAGAAAACCAAGAAATCAAACAATACACCGATATACATAGAAATATGATAAAAAAGGACTTAAGTTTTACAGACATATAAAACGGATGAATCCGAGTAGACTAACAAGACAAATAGTTGAATTTTATGAAAATAGGAGTAGAGCTAAAGTAGAAATAAAACGTAAGTAAATGGATTGCTGCAATTAAAGCGGGCTTAAGATCAGCAAATATTACACAACTTTAAATTCAGGATAGACACTGTTTCAGACACAAGGTTAACGTGTGGCAGGTTGGCCAGAAAGAAAATGTAGGAAGACCGGAACAACTTGGCCTGACAAAAGGAAAAAAGCTCATAGTGAAAGAATTAAATCAGTATGGACGCAAAGGAAGGCTAACAACAATAAATGCCTCTAATCAGGGCCCATACGTGAATAATAATAATAACAAATGGAATGTATTCAATAAATTTCAAATTTAGAGCTGGATTCGGTTGCCAACAATATGTGATGTCGAGTTTCAAACTTTTCTTGTTGATATGTATTAACATGTTTGTTTATACCATTTGTATCTGAACGTTTACTTTCATTTTTTACCTTACGATCGAAAACTGTTTTTTAAGAACTACCACGATGTTATAATTTTCAGAGTCGCACCTGTAAAATGCCATATCATTTAAACAGTTGTTGTCAAGAGTTTGTAACATCTCTGATACACTATTTTGAACAAGAACGAGACAATAATGGTGCATTGTTACTCTTTGCAGCTGTTAGGTATGTTAAGTTAATTCGTAATAATTGAATATGTTTAGTTTAAATCATATATGTGTATAATAGAACCTAGAAAATTTGTTTAGCGTATTCTAGCAGCTTTAAGTTTGAGTATGTCCACTGTTAGTACTATTTGACAAAAAGTGAAAAACATTCAAGTTTTAAAATTGCCTAGAAAGCGTAGTTTTACTAAAAGGATTATCAATACTGCACCTTTGGATACAAGTTCTAGTCGTGACACCATGTATATCATATAGGAACAAAATAAATATTCGCAAGCTAAGAATCGAAGAAAAGGCTGTTCTTAAACCAATATGCAGTTTATACATAGGCACTCACAGTTTCATTTTCATTTTCAGAACAGCATGTAACTTTGAAGTCCTCAAATGAGCAATTAAAAGAGAAACAACTGTCATGGATGATACTATGTCATTGTGCAATGTATTGAAAGAAGTAGGTTTTAAATGGAAAAAAGAGATCCAATGCGAGGCCTTATAGAACTTCCCAATGTTGCCCTAAAATTTATAGATATTTTGAGAAGTTATATGAAGGAAAGAAAAAAGCCTTGTACAAATTTGTCTTCTTAGATGAAACCTGGATTTTTTAAAATGATACTGTAAGTCATTCATGGCAAGATAACAATAAGAGGAATGTAAAAACCACCAAAGTTGATGGTAAAAGGTAAGTTACACAAATATGCAAAAAATATGAAAAGTTTTGATAAAATTTTTTTATTTTAGATACATCACACTTCATGCTGGCGATGAAGATGGACTTATTGAGGGTGCAGAGACCATATTTCCGTCAAAAATTAGCTTACTGATTACCATGGTTAATTGAATCAAAAAATTCTTGAAATGGTTTGAAAACTAATTATTAAAAAACATAAGTGAGCAAATATTATCATAGCACACTATTAAACAAGAAACAAAAAGCTGCCATTCAAGATTGGTTAACTAATAATAAAATAGCATTTTCAATTCAAATGTTTAAAACTGAACTATTAAGAATGGTAGTAGAGTACGTACCACAACCAAATTTATTATTTTGATATATTTCCTATGTGGATACTTTTCAGAAATAAACCAGCACGGAAAAATTTAATATACAACTTAGCAGAACAATATGGGCACAAAGTTTTATGTATTCCTCCATACCACTGCATTTTCAATCCAATTGAACTTACATGGGTAGAAATGGTAATACACAGCAAGACTGTATAAACATGTGGCGTGAGGCACTTCACAGTGTGTGAATCCTGAGATATGAAAGAATACGATCAAGCATACAGAAAATTAAATGGTATGACAGAGAGCATATACTTGTTTGAAAAGAAGTTCTTCCGTTAATTATAAATACTGCAGATGATAACAGTGATTCCAGCCAGTAGTTTTCAGATTCTGATTAATGAAAATATAAGTGCATGTAGATCAATATCAACAAATGTCAATGGTAATTATATAATATTTTTATTTTATTAACCATTCAAATATTAAAAAATGTCGATAGTTTTGGATAAATTAACCGTTTTTGAACGAAGCATTTTACATCTGCTGAATCTATCTAGAGGTACTAAATCGACGACACTTGCAAGACTTTAAACATTTATTATATATTTTTTTAGTTATTTAGAAAATTTGCAATTTAATTTAGAATTGATTGTTTTAATTGTTATTAAAGTTTAAAATGTAAAAATTATTCGCTAAAGTAAGATTATGATATTTAATCACAATCTGGCAACAGGGCCAAAGATTATTTATGAATAGATATATATACGTTAATATTCTTTGACAGAGCAGTCAAAATGTTGATCATGTGCTTTTAATGAAGTGCAACTGCTTTTATTTTGTACGAGCCATAGTTACTACTACTACTACTACTGCTACTGCTGAAGAGTTATCGAAAAGTGTCAAATTATCTCGAAAGCCGTGCCTCCTACTAAAAATTAAAAAAAAAATGCTTTTTATGGACAAAGGACTGTTAATTTCAAAAAAATTAAAGGGAGCTTCAAAAAAAAACACCAATTTCCCTTTTTTTATTAAAAAAATGACACCACTACCCTCTAGATTAAAGTTTTTACTTCAAACCGTTTGAAAATTATTAAAAAATTTCGAGTTCGTAGTTAAAAAAGTTTTAAAATAGTGTTTGAGAATGTAAAATCGTTTATGAAACTATAGTCACATAAATTTTGTTTAAAAATAAAAGTGATAGATAAAGTAAAAAATTGTTTAATTCCTTTTAAAAAATGAACTATCACAAAGTAACGGACAAATCAATCAAAATATTATATAATTACCAATGACAATTATTGATGTATATTATGCAAGCACAAAATGGAAAAAGCAATGAAATATCTGCGTGTACTTATATTTTCATTATTCAAAATCTGAAAACTACTGGCTGGAATCACTGCTATGATCCACAGTATTTATAATTATCAAAACTACTTTTCGATCAAGTATATGCTCTCATCATGCCATTTCATGATTTCATTTTCTGTATGCTTGATCCTGTTCTTCCATATCTTAGGAGTAATAGTGGGAAGTGCCTCACGCCACATGTTTATACAGTCTTGTGGTGTACTACCATCTCTACCCATGTCTTTATTATAGTAATTTTTTGCAATTCCCCATATATGTTTAATTGGGTTGAAAATGCAGTGCTATGAGGGAATACATAAACCTTTTGCTTATATTGTTCTGTTAAATTGTCTACTAAATATTTCTGTGTTTCCTGAAAATGAAAATTAAACTGCGAGTGCCTATGTATAAACTACATATGGGATTGTGAACAATCTGTTCTGCAATTCTTCGGTTATGAATAACTACAGTGTTTATACATGATATAAATGGTGTCACCAATATGACTTGTATCCAAAGCTACAATATTGGTAACCCTTTTAGTGGAACTACGCTTTTTAGGCGATTTTAAAACTTTGTTTTCCATCTTTTGTGTAACAGTACTAAAAGTGGACATATTCAACCTTAAGGCTGGTGCAACACGCTAAAAAAATTACTCTAGTTTCTATAATATACTATGACAAAATAAAAATATCCAATTATTAGCAATTAGCTTAACATACCTCTGAACAACCGCAAAGGATAACAGCGGACCATTATTGTCTCGTTCTTGTTCAAAATATTATATCAAATATGCTACTAACTTTTGACAACAACTACTTAAGTGATTTGGCATTTTGCAGGAACGACTCTGACTATTATAACACTGGTAGTTACACACTCAACCTTAAGGCTGCTGCAACATGCCAAAAAAGTAATCTAGTTTCTATAATATATTATATGACAAACTAAAAATATCCATTTATTAGCAATTAACTTAATAAAGCTCTGAACAGCCGCAAAGGATAACAACGGAACATTATTGTCTTGTTTCGGTTCTTCTTCGAAATATATCAAAGATGCTACTAACGTTTGACAACTACTAAAGTGATTTGGCATTTTGCAGGTGCGACCCGGACAATTCGCGGTAGTTTTTAAACGTTCAGATTTGTACAAGCCGGTACAAAACTAAAACAGTTCGAAGTTATCGATGACGCTATTGAAGAACAGCAGAAATACCACTACATAAATTAAAAAATGAAATAATCAAATGTAAACATAAATCACAAAACTGACACATTGCAACCCAGTTATTAAGCCAGAATGTCTCTATGGCGCAGAAACGCTCATTTTGAACAGAAAGAAAGACATCGAGGAGATTGATAAGAAAGAGAGAAAGAAAAATCATAAGAAAAATCTTAAGCCCCAAACAAATAAATAGCACAACAAACCGACTTCGAGAAAACCAAGAAATCAAACAATACACAGATATGCATAGCGATATGATAAAAAAAGATTTAAGTTTTACGGACACATAAAACGGATGAATCCGAGTAGGATATATAGCTGTAGTAAGATATATAGCTGAATTTTATGAAAATAGGAGTAGAGTTATAGTAGAAATAAAACGTAACTAAATAGATTGCTGCAATTACGGCGGACCTAAGATCAGCAAATATTACACAAAGTTAAATTCAGGATAGAAACTGTTTCAGACACAAGGTTAACGTTTGGGAGGTTGGCCAGAGAGAAAATGTAGGAAGACCGGAACAACTTGGTCTGACCAAATGAAAAAAGCTCATAGTGAGAGAATTAAATCAGTATGGACGCAAAGGAAGGCTAACAACAATAAACGCCTCTAACCAGGGCCCATACGTGAATAATAATAATAACAAATGGAACGTACTCAGTAAATATCAAATTTAGAGCTGGATTCGGTTGCCAACAATATGTGATGTCGAGTTTCAAACTTTTCTTGTTGATTAACACGTTTGGTTATCTCATTTGTATCTGAACGCTTACTTTCATTTTTTACCTTACGATCGAAAACAGTTCCTTTAAGAACTACCACGATGTTACAATTGTCAGAGTCGCACCTGTAAAATGCCATATCATTTAAATAGTTGTTGTCAAGGGTTTGTAGCATATCTGATACACTATTTTGAACAAGAACGAGATAATAATGGTGCATTGTTACTCTTTGCAGGTGTTAGGTATGTTAAGTTAATACGTAATAATTGAATATGTTTAGTTTAAGTCATATATGTATATTATAGAAACTAGAATTTTTTTTAGCGTGTTGCAGCAGCCTTAAGTTTGAGTATGTGTATTGTAAATACTATTTTACAAAAAAGCGAAAAACAATTAAGTTTTAAAATCGCCTAGAAAGCGTAGTTTTACTAAAAGGGTAATCAATACTGTACCTTACAATACTGTACGGATACAAGTTCTAGTCGTGACACCATTTATATCATGTACGAAAACAATAAGTATTCGTAACCTTAGATCCAAGAAAAGGCCGTACTTAAACCCATATGCAGTTTATACATAGGCACTCACAGTTTAATTTTCATTTTCAGAACAGCATGTAACTTTGAAGTCCTTAAATGAGCAATTAAAATAGAAAGAACTGTCATGGATGATACTATGTCATTGTGCAATGTATTGAAAGAAGTAGGTCTTAAATGGAAAAAAGATGATCCAAGACGATGCCTTATGGAACTTCCCAATGTTGGCCAAAATTTTTATTTTAGATACATCACACTTCATGCTGGCGATGAAGATGGACTTATTGAGGGTGCAGAGTGCAGAGTGCATGCAGATATTTCATTGGTTTTTCTGTTTTGTACTTGCATATTATATATCAATAAATGTCAATAGTAGGTATATAATATTTTTATTTTTTTAACCATTCAAATATTAAAAAATGTCGATAGTTTTGAATAAATTAACCGTTTTTGAACGAAGCATTTTACATCTGCTGAATCTATCTAGAGGTACTAAATCGACGACACTTGCAAGCCTTTAAACATTTATTATATACTAGCTGCCCGGACAGACTTCGTTCTGTCAAAAGTTAATGGTAAAAATTAAATAACCATTCCCGAGTGATCACGTTATTTATGTCTCAACAATAAACGACGATTATTTACAAAAATAAGTTTTCTATTTCGTTCTAATGCTTTATGGTATACAATATTTTCTGTTTGGTTACCTGGCGCGTAAACAAATAAAGCTGACGGTTTCCCAACGCGAGAGCAGGCAACTTACAACTGTCCATGAGAGAAGCATGGGTTTTCAAGATTAACGCCGCAAATACTTAAAAGACTAACTCTGTGATTTATTTATGATCATTGCGAAAGCAAGCCGCACTGAAAATTGCAATCGTTTAAATTCAAATGGTACGTCAGTTGGTATCATTGGGATGCGGGGTATCAACACTTCTTCTCCCTTATATTTTCCTTTTAGAATTGTTGCTTCGATTACATTGTTAAGTAAATTTTTCACTGATAGCCGTGTGCCGTTACAAGACGCGATGGGTTATTATTTCCTAACATTATGACTACCGATCCTACTTTTAATTGAAGATTATGGGGTGGCAATCCTGGCAAATCCAATGAGTTTAAAAATTCTGGTAGATAGTTGACGACATGATCTTGATTAGTTGCACAATCAACTAATATGTATATTTTAAATTCACCGGCAATTTCATTTTCAATTTTGAAGTTTATTTCATTTACATCCGTCTTTTTGGCAGCTAATATAGCACGTTCGCTCAACCATAAATGATCTTTGTAATTTTGAGCGACGTTTGGGAACACCATTTGTATGAGCTCGGTTGTTGTTTCAGTAAACTGACAAAAATCGACAGGAAACGTAATGCAGCCAGTCGAATCATCAACAGGGATTTTGCCATTACCAAGGTCAATGAGTTGTTTGGAAAATATTTCTCCAGATCGATCATTTTGTAATTCAACACACATATTCTTACTTCAATTTAGTATCTTGACGTATGTCCACAAAATGGAGGACTTTAAACATGCATTGAGTTCATCCGCTGACGCTGACCGTGAAATCACTGGTAATGTTTGACGGAAATCTCCTGTTAGTAAAACCATCGCTCCGCCAAATCGGTTTTGATTGTTTCGCAGATCTTTCATAGTTCTGTCTAATGCCTCCAAAGACTTTTTATGTGCCATCGTACATTCATCCCACACTATCAACTTACATTTACCCATCCATTAAAAAAACAAATTAAAACTTTTATAAACAGAACAAAAAAATATACAAAATATATTCAACCTTTCAGAATAGATGGACAAAAGTATTGGCACAATATATATAAAATATATGTTTAAAACAACTAATACTTCACAGGGAGACCTTCCCCTTTTTATGTTTTCAGTAGGTCTTCTCTTCATTAAATATTATTCCACTCTTGCAAAAGTATTTCTTTAAGTTATTTACTTGAAATGTGTCTAATTCGCACCTCAGATTCTCAATAGGGTTGATGTCAGAAGACTGTGGAGGTGTATTTAGAGAATGTGGTACATTGTGGACTATCAACTGTTACACTCTATATACACTCTATGCTTTGGATTTTTTAAATTTTTTTTAAGTTCTCTCTTTTTTAATTTTAAGTTAATCATCTTCCGGACGACTTTCAACTCGCAATTGAGGACCAAAGATAGTCGCAAAGTTAGCTTTGTCTTAAGCGAATCTATCCGAGATGGATATTTCAAGCCACGAACGTTGCCGATTCTTGAAAAACATTGTTTAATAGCAGATTTTTTTATATCAAAACATAAACAAAAAACCCTTTGTATTTGATACTGATAAATTTAACATTTTGAAATGGAAATATTAAGCATTATTTTAAGGAAAGGTCGTAATACAGAAAGCCGCAAAATATAAAAATGCCACGTCTTGAAAAAGATCTAGAATATTATTTTCATTCCATACTAAAACTGATATTGACTTCTCTCTCTCGTTCCTTGTTTTGATATTAAAAATGCCGATGTTGGTAAACATAACTTGGTCTGGTAATAAAACTGGGTTCAAGAAAATATAATTTTCAGCGCATTTTTGAAGGAATCATGTGGAGAAGTTGAAACTTATAATAGGGTATCTCCTTACTGTAGGACAGTGATTTCCAAATTGAGAAACGCAGACTAGTGCAAAATGGTTCGCGAAAACTTTAACAGAAATGTAATTTTCATAATATAAGATACATAAAAAAATAAATACAGTGGGAGACAAAAGTATTGGCAAACTATGTATTTCATATGAAAATTATATTTCTCTAAAATATAAACTCACGTAAGTTCATATTAAATTTTGATGTATTACATACCCATCCATTAAAAAAAAATAAAACTTTTTAAACAGAACAAAAAAATACAAAAAATAGATTCAACCTTTCAGAATAGGTGGACAAAAGTATACACTCTATGTTTTCGATTTTTAATTTTTTTTTTTAAGTTCTCTCTTTTTTAATTTTACGTTAATCATCTTCCGGACGACTTTCAACTCGCAATTGAGGACCAAAGATAGTCGCAAAGTTAGCTTCGTCTTAAGCGAATCTATCCGACACGGATATTTCAAGCCACGAACGTTGCCGATTCTTGAAAAACATTGTTTAATAGCAGGTTTTTTATATCAAAACATAAAAAAACCCTTTGTATTTGATACTGATAAATTTAACATTTTGAAATGGAAATATTAAACATTATTTTAAGGAAAGATCGTAATACAGAAAGCCGCAAAATATAAAAATGCCACGTCTTGAAAAAGATCTAGAATATTATTTTCATTCCGTACTAAAACTGATATTGACTTCTCTCTCTCGTTCCTTGTTTTGATATTAAAAATGCCGATGTTGGTAAACACAACTTGGTCTGGTAATAAAACTGGGTTCAAGAAAATATAATTTTCAGCGCATTTTTGAAGGAATCATGTGGAGAAGTTAAAACTTATAATAGGGTATCTTGGACAGTGATTTCCAAATTGAGAAACGCAGACTAGTGCAAAAGGAGGCGAGAAAAACTTTAACAGAAATGTAATTTTCATAACATAAGATACATAAAAAAAATAAATACAGTGGGAGACAAAAGTATTGGCAGACTATGTATTTCATATGAAAATTATATTCCTCTAAAATATAAACTCAAGTAAGTTCATATTAAATTTTTATGTATTGCATACCCATCCATTGAAAAAAAAACAAATTAAAACGTTTTAAACAGAATAAAAAATACACAAAATAGATTATACCTTTCAGAATAGGTGGACAAAAGTATTGGCACAATATAAACAAAATATATGTTTATAACAACTAATACTTCATAGGGAGACCTTTCCCTTTTGTTTTGAGTAGGTCTTCTCTTCATTGAATATTATTCCATCCGTGCAGAAGTATTTCTTTAAGTTATTTACATGAACTGTGACGTTGTCAGATCCGGTTGTCTAATTCGCCCCAAAGATTCTCAATAGGGTTGATGTCAGAAGACTGTGGAGGTGTATTTAGAGAATGTGGTACATTGTTGACAATCCACTGTTGCACTCTATATACACTGTATGCTTTGGATTTTTTAATTTTTCTTGAAGTTTACTCTTCTTTAATTTTAAGTTCGATTTTAAAAGATTAAAATATACTTTTTTATCCACGATACCATCGGTAAATACTAGATTGCTTATTCTCCATGATGCTAGACACCTCACAACACTAAAACATTACTACCACCGTGTTTAACGGTTTGATGCCAGTATTTTAACCCCATTTCCATGTTCGGCTTTCTACATGCATGCACATTATTGCTTATTAGTTTCTTCTGCTAGCATAGAAGCAATTTCAGAAGCTGAAGTATGAGTTTTTTTTATTTCGTTCACTAGTTTTCTTTGTTGTCTCTCCGACAGTTTTGAAGGGCTATTTATGACATTACGCACAGTAAATCAACTTTTTTTTTCACTACTAAGGCAATTTCAGAAACAGATTTACCCTCCTTTCTTAAATACATAATAATTTTAGATGGTTTGCTAACGCACTTTCCACATTACTGATAAATATTGAAAACGAAAAATTCATAAATATCATGCGACACTTAATTGAAACAAAAATTTGATAGCAAAACTCTAGTTGAATTTTGATTGAATCGAATTAACTATAACATTTTCTCAAGCAAAGCAATTTAAGTACTGCTGCCATTCGTAAACATATATTTAAGCGAAACGTAATTTCCTGCATTAGCTGTAATCCAATTACTCAGCCCATTTGATAGTAGAAAAAGAGCTGCATTTAATTTTCTGTATGCTTGATCGTATTCTTCCATATCTTAGGAGTAATAGTGGGAAGTGCCTCACGCCACATGTTTATACGGTCTTGTGGTGTATTACCATCTCTACCCATGTGTTTATTATAGTAATTTTTTGCAATTCCCCATATACGTTTAATTGGGTTGAAAATGCAGTGCTATGAGGGAATACACAAACCTTTTGCTTGTATTGTTCTGCTAAATTGTCTACTAAATATTTCTGTGCTTCCTGAAAATGAAAATTAAACTGCGAGTGCCTATGTATAAACTACATATGGGATTGTGAACAATCTGTTCTGCAAATCTTCGGTTATGAATACCTACAGTGTTTATACATGATATAAATGGTGTCACGAATAGGACTTGTGTCCAAAGTTGAAGTATTGATAACCCTTTTAGTAGAACAACGCTTTTTAGGCGATTTTTAAACTTTGTTTTCCATCTTTTGTGAAGCAGTATTAAAAGTGGACATACTCAACTTTAAGGCTGCTGCAACACGCTAAAAAATTACTCTAGTTTCTATAATATACTATGACAAAATAAAAATATCCAATTATTAGCAATTAGCTTAACATACCTCTGAACAACCGCAAAGGATAACAACGGACAATTATTGTCTCGTTCTTGTTCAAAATATTATATTAAAGATGCTACTAACTTTTGACAACAACTACTTAAGTGATTTGGCATTTGCAGGAACGACACTGACAATTATAACACTGGTAGTTCTGACATACTCGACATTAAAGCTACCGCAACACGCTAAAAAAGGAATACAGTTTCTATAATATACTATATGACAAACTAAAAACATCCATTTATTAGGAATTAACTTAACATACCTCTCAACAGCCGAAAAGGATAACAACGGATCATTATTGTCTTGTTTTGGTTCTTGTTCAAGATATATCAAAGATGCTACTAAGTTTTGACAACTATTAAAGTGATTTGGCATTTTGCAGGTGCGACTCTGACAATTATAACATCGCGGTAGTTCTTAAACGTTCAGATTTGTACAAGAAGTTACAAAACTAAAACAGTTCGAAGTTATCGATGACGTTATTGAAGAGCAGCAGAATTACCACTACATAAATTAAATAATAAGATAATCAAATCAAACATAAAACACAAAACTGAGACATTCCAACCCAGTTATTAAGCCAGAATGTCTCTATGGCGCCGAAATGCTCATTTTGAATAGAAAGAAAGACATCGAGGAGATTGATAAGAAAGAGAGAAAGAAAAATAAAAAGAAAAATCTTAGGCCCCAAATAAATAAATAGCACAACATACCGAGTTCGAGAAAACCAAGAAATCAAACAATACACAGATATACATAGCGATATGAGAAAAAAAGACTTAAGTTTTACAGACACATAAAACGGATGAATCCGAGTAGGCTAACAAGACAAATAGTTGAATTTTATGAAAATAGGAGTAGAGCTAAAGTAAAAATATAATGTAAGTAAATGGATTGCTGCAACTAAAGCGGATCTAAGATCAGCAAATATTACACAAAGTTAAATTCAGGATAGAAACTGTTTCAGACACAAAGTTAACGTTCGGGAGGTTGGCCAGAGAGAAAATGTAGGAAGACCGGAACGACTTGGTCTAACGAAAGGAAAAAAGCCCATAGTGAAAGAACTAAATCAGTATGGACGCAAAGGAAGGCTAACAACAATAAATGCCTCTAATCAGGGCCCATACGTGAATAAAAATAATAACAAATAAAATGTATTCAATAAATTTCAAATTTTGAGCTGGAATCGGTTGCCAACAATATGTGATGTCGAGTTTCAAATTTTTCATGTTGATATGTATTAACACGTTTGGTTATCCCATTTGTATCTGAACGCTTACTTTCATTTTTTACCTTACGATCGAAAACAGATCTTTTAAGAACTACCACGACGATGTTATAATTGTCCGAGTCGCACCTGTAAAATGCCATATCATTTAAATAGTTGTTGTCAAGAGTTTGTAGCATCTCTGATACACTATTTTGAACAAGAACGAGACAATAACGGTGCATTGTTACTCTTTGCACCTGTTAGGTATGTTAAGTTAATTCGTAATAATTGAATATGTTTAGTTTAAGTCATATATGTATATTATAGAAACTAGAATTTTTTTTAGCGTGTTGCAGCAGCTTTAAGTTTGAGTATGTCCACTGTTCGTACTATTTCACAAAAAGTGAAAAACATTTACGTTTTAAAACCGCCTAGAAAGCGTAGTTTTACTAAAAGGGTTATCAATACTGCACCTTTGGATACAAATTCTAGTCGTGAGACCATTTATATCATGTAGGAACACAATAAGTATTCGTAACCTAAGAATAGAAGAAAAGGCTGTTCTTAAACCCATATGCAGTTCATATATAGGCACTCGCAGTTTAATTTTCATTTTCAAAACAGCATGTAACTTTGAAGTCCTAAAATAGACAATTAAAAGAGAAACAACTGTCATGGATGATACTATGTCATTGTGCAATGTATTGAAAGAAGTAGGTTTTAAATGGAAAATAGATATCCAAGGCGAGGCGTTATGGAACTTCCCAATGTTGCCCAAAAATTTATAGATTTTTTGAGAAATTATATGAAGGAAAGAAAAAAGCCTTGTACCAATTTGTCTTCTTAGATGAAACCTGGATTTTTCAAAATGATACTGTAAGTCATTCATGGCAAGATAATTATAAGATGAATGTAAAAACCACCAAAGTTGATGGTAAAAAGTAAGTTATACAAATATGCAAAAAATATGAAAAGCTTTGATAGAAAATTTTTATTTTAGATACATCACACTTCATGCTGGCGATGAAGATGGACTTATTGAGGGTGCAGAGAACATATTTCCGTCAAAAAATGAGCTTACTGATTATCATGGATAAATGAATCAAAAAATTCTTGAAATGGTTTAAAAACTATTTATTAAAAAACTATAAGTGAGCAAATATTATCATAGCACGCTATTAAACAAGATACAAAATAGCTCGTGGACTAAAGCTGCCATTCAAGAATGGATAACTAATAATAATACAGCATTTTCAATTGAAATGTTTAAAACTGAACTATTAAGAATTGTAGTAGAGTACGTACCACAACCAAATTTATCATTTTGATATATTTCCTATGTGGATAATTTTCAGAAATAAACCAGCACGGAAAAATTTAATAGACAACTTAGCAGAACAATATGGGCACAAAGTTTTATGTATTCCTCCATACCACTGCATTTTCAATCCAATTGAACTTACATGGGGAATTGTACAAAATTACTATAATAAGCACATGGTAGAAATGGTAATACACAGCAAGACTGTATAAACATGTGGCGTGAGGCACTTCACAGTGTGTGAATGCTGAGATATTAAAGACTACGATCAGGCATATAGAACATTAAATGGTATGACAGAGAGCATATACTTGTTTGAAAAGAAGTTCTTCAGTTAATTATAAATACTGCAGATGATAAGAGTTATTCCAGCCAGTAGTTTTCAGATTCTGATTAATGAAAATATAAGTGCATGTAGATCAATATCAATAAATGTCAATGGTAATTATATAATATTTTTATATTCTTAACCACTCAAATATTAAAAAATGTCGATAGTTTTGAATAAATTAACCGTTTTTGAACGAAGCATTTTACATCTGCTGAATCTATCTAGAGGTACTAAATCGACGACACTTGCAAGACTTTAAACATTTATTATATATTTTTTTAGTTACTTAGTAATTTGCATTTAATTTAGAAATCATTGTTTTAATTGTTATTAAAGTTTAAAATGTAAAAATTATTCGCTAAAGCAAGATTATGATATTTAATCACAATCTGGCAACAGGGCCAAAGAATATTTACGTATAGATATATACGGCCATATTCTTTGACATTTTTGCAGTCAAAATGTTGATCATGTGCTTTTAATGACGTGCAACTGCTTTTATTTTGTACGAACAATAGTTACTACTACTAGTAGTACTACTGCTGCAGAGTTATAGAAAAGTGTAAAATTATCTCAAAAACCGTGCCTCCTACTAAAAATTACAAATTTTTATGGACAAAAGACTGTTAATTTCAAAAAAATTAAAGGGCGCTTTAATTTTTTTAAAGATTAAATTAAATTTTTATTTGAATTAAAATTTATTTTAATTATTTTGATTAAAATTTTTATTTCAAACCGTTTGAAAACTATTAAAAATTTCAAATTTAATTTTAGAGCTTTGCAAGGTCATGTCTCTATAATTACACCCAATCAATCAAAAGTTAATTAAAGAAAATCATCATTTGCAGTGCTTATTGCCGCATTAGGTTTTACCTGTATACCAGTAATGATCGTTATAAAATATATACTTGGAACTTTAGAGATTTTAATTATGCTGTATAATACAAAAAGTTAATCAACAAATAAGTTTATGTATTAATAAGTCTGCTATTTTAACAACGAAAATTTAGTACAGAATTAATTTAAAAACGGTAATTGTTAATTTTTGAATAAAAGCACAGAATACTTTCCAACTGAAAGTTTAGTTTCATTTCATGTTGTTCAATTTAGGAAAGATATTAATAAAATCATAGTTTTTCTTTACCTTCGTATATGGGCATATATTTAAATAATGCTATATGTAATAATACTAGTTCGTTATTATTTATATAACCACCATAAAAAAATTGACAACAAGAAAAGGTAAACAATGTCTTTCTATTTTACATTGACATAAACGTACCGCAAAAGGCCATCGACACAAAAAGAAGAAGATTTTGCGTCTGTGCATTTCAAACCTGCCCGATATCGAGATTCTAAATGTTCGGCGTCGCTATATTTAGTAATGAAATAACCGATAGAAAAATCAAGTTTTGTAAACATTTTCAAATATCAAGCTTAATTACTTACTCCTTTGGGGACCAAGCGATGCACAACACAACGAAAACAAAAACTTTTACGGTCTTACTTGTGAAAATTCGGGAAATATTGCGAGCCGACGAATAAATCATCTTCCGGGACGACTTTCAACTCACAATTGAGGACCAAAGATATTCGCAAAGTTAGCTTCGTCTTAAGGGAATCTATCCGAGACGGATATTTCAAGACACGAACGTTGCCGATTCTTAAAAAACATTGTTTAATAGCCGGGTTTTTATATCAAAACATATAAAAAACCCTTGATATTTGATACTGATGAATTTAACATTTTGAAATGGAAATATCAAGCATTATTTTACAGAAAGGCCGTAATACAGAAAGAAATACTAAAACAGATATTGACTTCTCTCTCGTTCCTTGTTTTGATAAAATTAAAATGCCTATGTTGTAAACATAACTAGGTCTGCTAATAAAACTGGGTTCCAGAAAATATAATTTTCAGAGCATTTTTGAAGGAATCATGTGGGGAAGTTAAAACACTATAATAGGGTATCTCCTTTCTGTAGGACAGTGATTTCCAAATTGAGAAACGCAGACTAGTGCGAAAGGAGGCGCGAAAACTTTAACAGAAATGTAATTTCCATAACATAAGATACATAAAAAAAAATAAATACAGTGGGAGACGAAAGTATTGGCAAACTATGTATTTCATATGAAAATTATATTCCTCTAAAATATAAACTCAAGTAAGTTCATATTAAATTTTTATGTATTCCATACCCATCCATTAAAAAAAATTAAAACTTTTTAAACAGAACAAAAAAATACAAAAAATTAATTCAATCTCTCAGAATAAGAGGAGAAAAGTATTGGCACAATATATACAAAATATATGTTTAAAACAACTAATACTTCACAGGGAGACCTTTCCCTCTAGTATTTTTGTACCCTTTCTAAGTAAGACATTTTAACTGTGCCAATACTTTTGCCTAGCTATTCTGAAAGAGGTTAAATCCAACTTCTGTATATTTTCTTGCTCTGTTAAAAAGTTTTATTCGGTTGAAAAAAATAGGATGGGTATGTAATCCATAAAAAATATAACAAGT
>JARFXV010001215.1:0-52500 GCA_031761425.1 Cosmopolites sordidus
AAATAAAAAGCCTCAGTGATGGGCTTGCAGTGTCTTTTGCAACTGGCAAGTCTGTATTTACTATAAAATATATACACAAGACAAAATAACTGATTGAATAAAAACATAAAATAACCCATACCAACATCAGAATAACACAATACCGTTACCCCAACAACAATCAAAGCCATCACCCTATTCCAACACCATCTAACTTTATTTCTCTCGTTGGGCCCCCACCTGTTTTTATACATATATTGTTTCTCTTCTGCATATTCCTTATCTATCTTCTATTGATTATTTTTTAACGAATCCCATTTGCTACGCAACATTTTGGCAGTTCTTCCTGTACCACAAACTGCATTTGTACCTTCCTTCAATCAGTCTCCATTATATATCTTTGGTATTATTGGAAAGAGTGTCTGTTTTCTTGCACTCTGGAATAGAATAATGCGAGTATCACCGGTACTGTTACTATGTAAGACAACTTTATATGTACTGACCAATTTCTTTACTTGTCTCAATCAAATCGACTAACAATTTTCTCAATCGTGAAATTATTGCACCGTTTTTTTTCTCCATTTAATAAGATGAAATAATATTTTTATAATCAAATAAAACAATTTTATACTTTGTTATCTATCACTTTTATTTTTAAATTGTGTGAGTATAGTTTCGTAAAACGATGTTACATTCTCAAACACTACTTTAAACTCTAAGGTATTACAGTTGTTTATCATATGTACCTAATTGTACACTTTTATTGGGGTTAATTTCTTTACAATATTTTAAATAGTAGGGAATTCCAGGATCTGTCTGATTATTTAATAGCTGTCTAGACGGGTTTTTATTATATTTATAAAGTTCAATTTCTTCTAAATTGTTTAATTTTTTGCATTTTTGGCGCTGTACTGTAAATCGTACTACGAAACTATAGTCACACAAATTTAAAAATAAAAATGAATAGATAACAAAACATTAAATTGTTTTATTCGATTAAAAAATGAACTATCACAAAGTAACGGACAAATCGAACAAACATATTTTTATAATTTCCAAACCGTTCACGTTAGGTTAGACTTGTAAAATTCTATAATTTCCCACGCCTTCAATGGCCAACGATGGCGCAATCCCACCGACTATTTTAACATAGAACTACCTCGGCGTTATTTTAGATATAACTAAAGGAGTTGTAGGCAACAGGCCAACACCAGATATACTGAGATTACTACCTACCTGGTATAACTTATTCCAAGTATAACTGTTCGCCGTTTATACTTGGTTTATACTTGCATTGTAGAACTGGCCCTAAATCACATACATTATACTTCAATTACCAATACAAAGTTTTTTTTTAATTAACGCAAATTCTGTATTTTATTCAAGAATTTAAAAAACCGCTCAATTTGAAAGACCCTGTATGTCCTTTTATGTTAGGCACACTAATTCGGGAACTCTCATAGTAATATCTAATCGAGTTGTTTCTAAAGGGTGCATGGGAAATGTTCTTAACAATTCTATTTCCTTTTTAATTCCCCTTTAAATTAATAAAATTGGGCGCGCGATCTAACGACCCTAATGAAATTCATGAACTAAATTAATTATTTGTTAATTTGCTAATAGATGACGTTTATGTTTTCACGATATTTCTGATTGCTTCATCGCTTTTTGGAATATTGTGGATGCATTTAATCTATCACCGCAATATTTATTGGTGGTGACCTTATATTCAGCACACTTTGCTCCATTGGAATCTTTTGTGTAAAACACTAAATCCAAAGAGATTTACCTCTAAACATCAAATTACTTAAAACGGAATAAAACAATTTTTTTTCTTTGTTATCTATCACTTTTATTTTTAAACAACATTTTGTGCGACTATAGTTTCGTAAAACGACTTTACATTCTCAAACACTACTTTAAAACTCTTTGAGAATGTAACGTGTTACGAAACTCTAGTCGCACAAAATTTTGTTTAAAAATAAAAGTGGTAGATAACAAAGTAAAAAAATTCGCGCGTTTCGGTATCCATTTTAGCATCATCAAGAGATTATTCATTCTAGGTTTAAGTAAATCTCTTTGAGTTTACTTCAGCAATGTGTACTTTCGTTTGAACTGATGATGATCCACTTATATTTTTCTCTAAAACAAAACGCGTTTTGCCACACTGTACTGTGTTCTTCGGATGGTTGACAAAGAATGAATTTTTGGTCAACCATCCGAAAAGTCCTATGTTTTAGAGAAAAATATAAGGGAAACTAAGACAACTTTGTTTTATTTGTACAATTTACGAGGTTTTTTTTGAAATGGGGTATAATATGGGGGTGTTTTATAATACTTTTAGGTAGATGGAAAAACAATAAAGGCCCAAATATGGGACACTGCTGGTCAGGAACGATACAGAGCCATCACAGCGGCATACTACAGAGGTGCGGTTGGAGCTCTTTTAGTTTACGACATAGCAAAACATCTAACTTATGAAAACGTAGAAAGGTGTGTGTAAATTTTTGTTAGGAAACACAAAAACATTGTGCCTACTAAATTTTAATTTTTACATTATAACAAATCAACGCTGAATTCGTTTATGATGAAAACTTGGCTTTTAAAGTCCGGCGCTCATATTTTTTCACTCAAAAGCTGCTCTGTGACGCATACATTGCATTCAGATAACTCCGGGTGATTTCTTTTTAACTCATGCTTGAAGATCATCAATTCATTTCAGAAAAAATTTTTTTTTCCTCCAAATAAATGTTTATCTCATATTTAGAGCAAATTTAGATTGGGATATGTGACAGTAAATATTTTATAAAATTTAAAATTGTTATGAAAGTTTATTTATATGTAGATATTTTTTATTTATATGTTAATAGGTGTTTCGGTTAATAATGTCGGTTTTGCTAAGAGATGGCGTTACTAATACATTTGTTGGTCTAGACTAATGACGTCTAGGGCGTTTTGGAGGATAAACAGGCGCCATCCAAGGCCAGTTCGGTATTAATTGTCGTTGTACAAAAAACCTAGTTTTTCATAGCTTTGAATATGTCAACATTAATTTCAAACCATTTCTGGTTTTTTTTATCGAGTTGTGACAAGAGATGAAAAGTGTATCTATTTTGACAATACAAAGCGCAAAAAATCATAGGTAGACCCAGAATGTAGATGAAAAGAAGGCTTTGCTGTATATTTGGTAGAATAGTAGAGGAGCTGTGTATTACGAACTGATGAAACCTAGTAAAACGATTACTTACGATTGATTCCGACAACAATTTTTCAACATGGCAATGCTCGGCCCCATGTTACAAAATGTGTAAAAAAACATTTGGAAAACGTTAAATGAAACATTCTCCCCGCCCGCCGTATTCATCGGACTACCACTTATTGAGATCGATGCAGTACGGATTTTCAACATTTACATTCTTACGAAGAAGTGAAAATTTCGCTTGATGAATAGCTCGTCTCAAAACACCGAAAGTTCCGTTGGCGCGGAATCCTTTCTTTAACAGAAAGAGGAGAAAAAGAAATAGCTGACGATGGCCAATATTTTGATCCTTAAGGTAATTAATTTTTTTAAAGAAATAAACGCTCAAACATTGCGAAAAACTCGATATTATTTATTAACTGAAACGCCTATTATTTTATGAAAACTACATTTCTGTTAACATTAGTCTCCACGCTCTGCACTGCATTTTGGAAATCGCTCTCCTAAGGTGTTCATTTTCTTTTCAATCCTGACTTAAAACTTAGTAGTTTCACTGTGTATTACTGGTTAATGTTTTTTAAATGTTATTAACTGTCGAGTTGTTTAGATGGCTTCGAGAATTGCGAGACCACGCAGACCAAAACATCGTCATCATGCTGGTGGGCAACAAGTCGGATTTGAGACATTTACGGGCTGTGCTCATGGAGGAGGCGAAAGCTTTTGCGGAACGGAATGGCCTCAGTTTTATCGAAACGTCGGCGTTGGACTCGACAAACGTTGATCTGGCTTTCCAGAATATACTCACAGGTGAGTTTTGTAATGTATTTTTTTTTATTCTCTACTTTTGTAACATATACCAGGTGTCCCATTAAGGATGGATCGCGGCCGTATCTTGAAAACTATTTATCCCACAGCTTTCGTGAAAAAAAAATTGTACTAAAAATGATCATGAGATATTCACCAAAAATATTTTTAAGCTTCTAAAATGACCGCAAGAGGGCGTGACGAGCTAAACATTTTTAAAAATCATTTTTTTGTGTATTTTCAAGTGTTAACCGAGGAAGAAAAATTCTCAGTTATAATTAGCAAACTCTCGCAATCGCAACCGCAACAATTTTATTTAAAAAATAAAATTATCTATTCAGTATCAATCATCATAAATGTTCTAATCCTGACCTTAATAATATTTTCTAATTTAATTACATAAGCTGAAAAAATGACTTTCCCCAATTGTTGCATTTTTTCTTTTGTGATGCTTAAATACTACTTGACAGAATATTGAAATCAGTCATTAATAAATATACCTACTCTTTCTTTTAAACTAAATGAATGGATCAATGAAATTATGCGTTTTCGGGTTTCCAAATAAACGCATGTAATCCTTAGGTACATTACACAAAGAGTGTAGTAAGAAGGGAACCGTGGAAACAAACAAAAACAGTCAAATTAACTTGTCAGTTTTGAAATGCATTACATTTTCAACATTGCATTTATTGATTATTAATAATTATTATAATAATATCTAAGAATGCCTTTTACGAATAACGAGGCCTGTGATATGTTGGCGGTGTACTTCCAATGTTTTGAAAATGCATGTATTGCAGAGCGGCAATATGCAAGTCAATATCCCGAAAGAGGGCATTATTCGAAGAAGGTGTTTACACGTCTAGCAAGACGCTTACGAGAAACAGGAATTGTGCATTCAGATCCAGTCCGCACCAGGTTACGTTCGATTCGTAATGGAGATAATGGCGTAAATGTTCTGGCTTATGTTGAAACCAACCCCCATTTAAGTATCAGACAAAAATCTGAAGAATTAGGTGTTAGCAAGACATCCGTTCATCGAATCTTAAGAGATAACAAGCTGCACCCCTATCATGTTGTCTTACACCAAGCCCTTTTGGATAACGATTTCGACAGACGGTTAGGCTATTGTCACTGGTTAAAAAATATGTGTAGTGGAAATAAACAATTCTTAAAACGCATACTAGGGACTGATGAAGCTACTTTTAGCAGTGATGGAGGCGTTAACTTACATAATATGCACTACTGGGCAGTTGCTAATCCACACTGGATGTTAGAAATCAACCACCAAAATAGATGGAGTGTGAACGTATGGTGTGGTGTTTTGGGAGACAAAATTATTGGTCCCTTTATTTTTAATTGACATTTGAATAGTGAAACATTTAAATTTTTTACAAAATGGACTGCCAGAACTAACGGAAGATGTTTCGTTGGAAACAAGAAGACAAATGTGGTACCAGCATGATGAATGTCCTGCCCACTTCTCGCAGGTGGTTCGAAACTTCTTGGACGCTTCGTTTCCAAATCGTTGGATAGGACGGGGTAGTTTATTTCCGTGGCCGGCGCGCTCACCGCGTGGGGAAGACTAAAAGACCTTGTGTTTCAAACTCGTCCTACCACACGAGAAAACATGATTGAAATAATTCAAAATTCAATAACCAGCATTTCAAGAGCGGAAATTGAAGCTGCCGCTTTTAGTACTCGTCGAAAAATAAATCTTTGCATTTCTAAGGATGGAAGGCATTTTGAACATTTAGAAAGGCGATAAAGTTCAGATTCTGTTAATTATTAGACTATTGTGCTGTTAATTTTATTTGACTGTTGTTATTATTATTTTCGTTGTCGGCCCATTGGCCTTTAAACACGCTCCAAATTAATATGGCACGAAGAATTTGGACCCGTCCTAAGCTTGGGTAAAGTGTGAAGGAAGACAAACATTAGGTTAATATTTTTTTAACTTAATGCAGGTAGTAGTGAAATAACTGACTTTTTCAGAAAAATCGAAATGTCTCTTGACATGTCAGAGATATCGATTTCGGGTTTTCACTGGACGATTCCTCTTTAAATTACCTTTCTTGCCATGTAGTAGAAGCTGTACCATTCCATTTGAAAAAACTGAACAAAACTTTAAAAAACTATTGTTGAATGTAACGCCACCTCGCGGTTTCATTTATAAACTAAATAATTTATCTCCCAGATTATCTGATTGTCCCAGCAATTGCCTTTTAAATGAATCCAAATTGAGGAAAATCGGTTTAGGCAAACGGACATTAGACGACTTTTTATCTAAATAGGTAAAACTCCCCCCACTTCTTTATTCGCGAAGTTACGACAAAATGTCATAAAACAAAGTTGTAGGAGACAGTTTGTTAATTATAACTGAGAATTTTTCTTACTCGGTTAACACTTGAAAATACACACAAAAAAATGTTTAGCTCGTCACGCCCTCTTGCGGTCGTTTTAGAAGCTTAAAAATATTTTTGGTGAATTTCTCATGATCATTTTTAGTACAATTTTTTTCCCCAAAGCTGTGGGATAAATAGTTTTCCAAGATACGGCCGCGATCCATCCTTAATGGGACACCTGGTACATTATAAATTGTAACTAGATTAAAACTAACAATTTTTCTCTATTATTTAAACTTAACCTGTTTGGTAGATGCATGTCAAGCAACGTACTCTACACTACACTAATCACTTTTTTCATGTGATATATATATATTTAGAATAAATTCTAGGCACTTTTCACTATCACTATACTAATTCGAACGGTTTCAGTCTCTTCAGCCACGGAATAAGACCGTTCTAAAACAGTTTCATAATTTTCCAGCCTCTTCTGGTGTTTGCTTGCAAACCCCTTGATCTCATTTTCGGCCATAGGCACTTCCAGGTCTCGATGGATGTCTTCATTTCGGGGCGTTAACAATGCCGCAAAATACTTTGTTTTGAAACGATTGAATGACTTGTATTGGATTTCTTGGTGTATTCCCCAAGTCGAATGCCATAAATCCTAATAGACATCAGGATTTGCTTATAGAGAAGCAGGTTATTGCTTATCGACAATAAGAGTAACGCCCTAGTAGCCAATACATTTTTTGTTGTTCTTCATATGCGTTTTCTTTCTTAACTGTGCATCATGGTTGTGTCAAGTGAATTATTTTTTCCGGAAGTTGTTCAAGCTTTGGCTTTGCTGATATTACTTTGTATAATTGTTATAGATAAGAGTGCTCGAAGATGATATTAACAAGTGTCTTGGGTTTACATATGGAGTTTTTTTTTAAATTTTAGTAAGGTTCACTCTGCAATTTATAAAAAATACCTCTAAACTGAGTTACTGTAGAAAATAAAATGCAAATTATAAATATATTAAAAAAATCGTTTTACAAATCTATAAATACAATGGACTTGATACGAAACTTATTTTCTGGGGATTTTTGTTTAGTAAATTTAGTAGTCAAAATGTTTTTCATCATTGCCATTTTTGATGCAATATTTTTCTTGTCTTGTGTTAAGATATTTTTGGTTGAGCCATGTACTATGATGACTTGAAAAGTTGCTTTGATCACGGATCAAATCTTATTCACAGTTAATTAAAAACACGAATCTTTACTGAGTTATAATAACACGTACCACAAAGTAAGTCGAATACTACATATGTATTAGAATGAAGGTATCGACAATTTTTAGTTTGATATTAAATGTAACAGTTTTATTTATTTTTTTTGCAGAAATCTACAGAATCGTTTCCCAGAAGCAAATAAGAGATCCCCCAGAGGGAGACACCATCCGCCCCAACAACGTCGAACAAATCGACGTCAAACCGACAGTGAGCACTGACAGCGTACGCAGACAGTGTTGCCAGTAGTTAATGTTCGATTAGCAATATCGTCATTGTATGCAAGAACACACAGGTCAGTATAACGATTATTTGCTACGTGCGAGTTTTCTTTGTCGTTATTTCGATTTGACCTTTGTATAATTGGTCCTAATTGACCTGGATCGTTTATTTTCAACAGGTTATTTTTAGGCGAATTAATAGAATAAGATTTAAAAAGTCGAGAGTTCGCTGTTCTTTTTAAAAAGTGTACAAATAAGTTTCCGCCGTTTTCTATCAAAAATTAGGAATTTATTGTGAAAGAACGGTACACGTTTTGTTCAAAGTATTGTCCATCACTAGCCACCATTTTTTCCCATCTTTCTAGTAGCATTCAGATACCAGGTTGGAAAAACTCTTCATCTTTTGACGATAACCACGAATCGTTTTGATACCTTCATACGATGTAAAGCGCTGCTCAGGCAGACCATGTGCCATCTACCGCATATCCGATTATAACCGATAATCGGAAGGGGCAATGTCTGGTATATACGCGGGTGGGGTAGGACTTCCCAATTAACTGTTTCCAAATAGGTTTTGACCGGCGCAGCAACATGCGGACGGGATAATGATAGATAATGTAGGAGAATAATTTTGTCGCGTCTGGAGTAGTAATGGACGCGTTTTTCCTTGAGTTCTCGACTCAATCTCATTAATTGTGTTCGGTAGAGAGCTCTTCTTATGGTTTCGGTCGGCTTGAGCTACTCACACCAAGCTGATTCCACCAAATACACAGACAGCATGAGTTTTTTTCCATGACTATTCGGTTTGACTGTCGATGTTGAAGCATGGCCAGGTAGTCCCTATAATTTTATCTTTCGGTTATCGCAGTAGATCCATTTTTCATCACCAGTGACTATATGATGCAAAAAATCGTTTGCCAGACATAATGCAAATATAACTAGGGCAAATGCACTATAGTTTCGTAAAACGATTTTACATTCTCAAACACTACTTTAAAACTAAGGCTTTACAGCTCAAAGTAGTGTTCAGTTCAGTTTTAAAGTAGTGTTTGAGAATGTAAAATCGTTTTACGAAACCAAATTTCAGCGTCATAGCCTGAGATTTGTAAAAGTTGTGGCGACTTCAGTACATCTGCCGATGCGTGTTTTCGATTTTTATTTTAAAAATGGAATTGCCTAGGCAACAACGAGTTTGTATTAAATTTTGCGTTAAAAATGGATTCAATGGTGCGAGGATCTTGGATATGTTGGAAAAGTGTTTTGGCAACGATACTCTAAAGCTGGGTCCACACCAAAATGTTGCGTGTGTTGAATTTACGCGTGGGCACATCACATACAACACATAAATACCGCACAACGCAAATTTGTATTGATGTGGACCTAGCTTAAAGAAAATAGTCGTTTATCAGTGGCACGAACGCTTCAGAAGTGGTCGTGAGTTCATCGATGATGACGAACGCAGTGGCTGACTGTCAACATCGAAAACCTCGATAAAGCAAAATAAATGATGCTCAATAACTACAAATTAACCATCAGAGAACTAGCAGAGGTCTTGAACATTGCTCATGGATCCGTTCAAGACATTTCAGTTAATGATTTGAGTTTCCGCCGTGTTGCAGCAAAGTTGGTGCCGAAAGACCTGAATTTCATGCAAAAAAAGGGACAGCGTTCACAAAGCAAAAGACATGATTTCCAAGGCTGAATCCGACTCAACATTTAGCAAACGCGTTATTATTGGAGACAAGACGTGGGTTTATGAGTATGACATGCAATCCAGACATCAGGCGAGCGAATGGAGTGCACCCAATGAGCCAAGACCGAAAAAACCTCTTCGTTTTCAATCGAAAAAGAAGGCGATGCTCTCGGTTTTCATGGACTACATCGGTGTTGTGCATCATGAATTCCTTCCGGGAGGTCAAACTATTAATAAGGAATATTACTTGGGCGTTATGAGACGTTTGCGTAAAACAATTCACCAAAAAAAAAAGGATTTGTGGACAACCAACTCGCGCACTTTGCGAGGACTTTGGACTATGCATTATCCGCGACATTTTGACCAAGAACGGAACGAATACCATCCAACAGCCACCGAATTCACCTGATTTGGCTCTCTGCAACTTCTTTCTGTTCGATCGAGTCAAAACACCACTACGGGGAACGCGTTTTTGCAGCCGAGAGGAGGTTATGGAACAATCGAAGACTGATCTGATGGTAATACCCAACACCGAGTATAGAAAATGTTTCGAGGATTGGGAAGAGATTCATGGGGAGTACTTTGAAGGGGACCATATCAATTTTGATGAATAAACTTTTATTTTGTATTTTTTGAATAAATTCTGGAAACTTTTTGATCAAGGTGGTATTCAAAGATATGAAAAACTCTGTTTTTTTACACAATGAACTGGAACTTTTTGTTTTTTACACAATGAACTTTAATAACGAACTGGCTTTTAATTACGTATGTTTACCCTTCAAAACGCCATAGACGTCAGTAGTCTGTTGCAACAAATGTATTAGTAACGCCATCTCTTATGACTTTCGTTGCTTCTGATTCTAATTATTATGCGATACTTCTTTTCTGGATCTAGTCAGTAAGATTAAATCATCTGCAAACTTTGTTATTAATTGTTAACTATTCTAAGCTCAAAGGGATGTACCACTAAACAGGGAGGATGTTGATGTTTAGAATTGTCAGGGATTCATATTGTCAGATTTTGTATAAGATTATATTATTGACACTGCTTATAATAACATGGAGAAATGCTGGATGATTCGTCATCTCCATTTAATGCTCTTATGGGCATAAACACCGGTCATAAGTGATTTTTTGTGGAAAATCCTCATTCTTACATTAATATGCCAAATGTCTCATAATTTCTGTATTATCTCCTTTCCTAGAATTTATTTTATCATAATGGCATAACTAAATTCATGAGTAATTTCCTTATCTCTACTATATAACACCGTGTAATTACTCTTATAAGTTTCAGATAAAATTATAATAAATTATATACAATAATTTGTCATATAGGTTAGCCTTTAACAATTGCTTACGATTTTTTTTTTCTAATATTTTCGTATGTTTTGTTTTTTAAAGTATGTTGGAGTTAGTTTGAAGTAAATAAAACAACAAAAATATACTTACATGAAATTTAATATCTATATATTCATCGGAAAAATTACGACATAGTTCTTAACTTTAAATGAAATGGTTAAATTAATTTCGTTCCTCTGCGCTAAATCCAAAACCATTAAAGAAGAAATCTTCGGCTTTTTCTTTTAAATATATCCACTACTTCATCTGCATGAATTTCTGTTCCATAGTGAATGTTCATGAAAACCAAACCATTAAGTGTGTTTTCACTTGTAGTGTTTCGTAAATAGTTTTTCAGTCTCCTTAGGCTCGAGAAAGACCTTTCTGGGGTAGCAGTGGATACAGGAATGGTAGCCAAGATTTGTAGTAATGTGTAAATATTAGGATAAAGGTTTTTATCGCACATATCTAGGCTTTCCAAACTAGATTTCGGGGTAGGCGAGATACTTGTCATCACTGTTTTCCATACTTCAAGTTCTGCTTTAACCACTGATATGTTGCTTTCGGGAAGCAGTGACGAGTACATGGAAATTGCTTCTTCAATTTCAGAACTGGCAGTAAAATTTGAAGGTAGCACACCAGATAATGCTGATTCTACTTTACGATGTTTGGTAAACCTTTCAACCAATTGTTAAATTGTATGATCAAGAAATGGAATGAACAAATTAATTTTATAATACGTGCATACATCCAATGCAGGGATGTTCGGTCTATTTAATTGTCTTCCGACGACGCGTGGCATTCGCAGTATACCACCATTTTCTTCCAGTAAAACCTTTGCGTCTTCATAGAGATGAAGATATTCGACGTCAGTGTTGTTTCTCAGGAGTTGTAAGACATTAATAACATCATCTACATGTTTGAATCCCGTGATAAGATCGATGACAATTGTCTGTAATTGTTTTAATATCGACAATGTATAGCTCATAACTTTTTGAAGAATCACTAAACATCTCAAAATCCGAAGATCGAAGCGTACTTAGCAATTGGGCGGCTTGTTGCGATGTTTCCTTATTGTGATTAAATTGGAGTTCTTTGAGAGCATTCACAATCGCTGAATAAATTTCCCTGAATCTTATAATAGCTTCATGTTTGTGGACCCAGCGTATTTCACACATTGAGAGCAAGCTTTTTTCGTTACCGACGGGTAGTAGCTCTTGAATTTTTTCTTTCAACAAAGCAGTGCGTTGAGCAGAATGTCGAAAGTAGGAACCAACAGACTGCACAATCCCAATGCAATTTCGGACATTTGCTAATGAACATGAATCAGCAATAGCAAGGTTGAGAGAGTGTGCAGTACAGTGTACATAAAGAGCAAGAGGACATTCTTGGCGAACATAAGCTTGGGCACCGTGCAAATACCCACTCATAGCTGCAGCCCCATCGTAGCCTTGACCAACCACATGAGAACATTCAAGTCCATGCTTTTTCAGAGCTGTAATAATAACATTTGCAAGACCGGATCCTGAAACATCGACCGTTGGAATGTACTCAAGGAACATATCTTTAAGTATATGGTGTTTATTATCTGTAAAATCAACATATCGAAGACATAACGAGACTTGTTCTACACGTCCGATGTCTTTTAGTTTCGTCAGCCAGAATCGCAAATAGTTTTTTATTTGCGATTCTGGCTGACAGAATCGCAATGACAGAATATTATGCAAATAAATTTTATGTCGAATTAATTCACCACAAATGTCAATTATTTCGTTTTGGATCTGAGGGCTTGTGTACAGGGCATTGTGAGGTATTCAAATGCTCAGCCAGATCTTTATCTCCAGACTCAGCCGCAAACCGCAACAGGGCTCTAAAATTACAATCATTCTGTAGTGGTTGTTCAGGTTCTGGTGATTCTGGTGTAATTTGTATGCGCCCCGAATCGATTTTACCTCTCAAGGAGATGCCTTGTTTGCCGCAAAAAAAATATTGCTTTTACGATAGGGATTCGTTTCTTTCGATTCTCCTCTTGTTGTCTCTTTCTTTCAGAAGACAGCTGTTCAGTGACCGAAAAAGCCTGCGAAGATATTACTTTTAGAAAGTTATCTGCCAGTTCTGAATTTCGCTTGTGGTATCCCGATTTCGCATGCGCTTCAAATATTTCTAGGTCATTTTTCCACTTACAAAAAGATTCGGTTACCAACTGGCCGATCCTTTGATGACCGCCTTTACCTTCATCAAGCGAACGTCCCATTACCACGCAAACTCTGCATTATGCTCCACTTTTATATTCCGAATATGACAACCAGGAGAATCTCTCCAACCATTTCAATTGAAAGCGCAATTTTTGTTTTGTGGAAATTGGAAACTTTTAATCTCTGGGTGGGTTCCATGGCGTTTTTAAAATTTGGACTTTAAAATATTCATCCAAGATTTTTTCTTGATTCGCGTAAAAAACAACATCCAACTTAGCTACAGTTGTAAAAGATGAGGTAACAGGCAAGCTGGCCTGTTGCAGACTAGATGTAGATTCGGCAGTTGAAGGAATCGAACAGGGCACCAGCGACATGGCATCGATTTCGACATTCGGTATTGTGATTGAGGTCGAGGTCGAGGGCCCGCTTGTCATCACAGTCTTCTTATCAGCATGCAAGGTAGCTGAAGCTTTGATAGCTAAATCCAAATTTGTTTCTTTCTTAGAAACCCCTTGACTACACCACTTTTTCCAGTAGTCCTTTAAGTTTATCACCCTTCCTTTTTTTCCCCTCCATTTTTCGACAGTAATAATGATTTGCGTATCTATCCCTAACAAGGTCACCGAATAACACTGCACTAAAATTACTCACTTACACGGTACACTTAATTCTCTTCACTATTCGATCACCACTTTTCACTTATATTCGCTTCGAGTTCACATGGAACAATACTGCCGTAAGCGCGGTCACGCGCCGCTTATATAGCAGCCCAGTAGTAGCCCTCCAGAAACTACCACAAACTTCCACAAAGCTCCGCTCATTCCGACCGAGGGGCGTGACGAATAATCGAGAAACAACGCAAAGTTTCCATACGATACAAAATAGTTCGACTACTCGATAAGAGATGGCGTTACTGTGCGCAACGTCCACTAGTTCGGATATATATTCAATTCAAATGTAATAATTTAACTCTCTTCACTCCTCGTACTTTTTTCGGTATAATATTAGGTAATATTTGGCTTATTTCGGGGGGGGGGGACCCCCCCTGGCTACGCCCGTGGACCTTTTTGACTTTCATATTTATTTGATCCTACATACAGAATATAGACAACCAGTTTAATGCTTAGATATTTGTTGTAAAATTAAATTTACTTACATTATCAATAAATTCTACGGCACTGAAAGAAAAATATTTGGTAGATTTTATTTTGTTTACACTATAACCAAAAAAGCAAACAAATTTTTTTGAGATACAAAAATATATTAGACTCAGCTGATCTGAACCAAAGTGGTAAAAATCAAGCTACTATAGCTAAAAATTTTAATTTAAAAAGAAACGCTGTTTGGGCAATACTTAATAGATTTAAACAAAAGGGAACAATGAAAGCATCACCAAAATCGGGTCGTCCCGGAAAACTTACCGAGCGAACAGTAAAGTTAATTAAATATATTTCATCCAAGGCTCCATTCAAGACTTCAAGGGATAATATGAGCTAATTTAATAAACCAAGAATTAGCAGACATGTCCACAAAGACCATTAAAAGATGGCTTAATGAACAAGAGTTGTTTGCACGTCGACTCATCAATAAACACCTTCTTTCAAAGAACTGAAGGAAACGGGTATATTGGAGTGACGAATCAGAATTCAATATGTTTGGATCTGATGGAATTCGTTATGTTTACTTGGAAAAAGAATATATACATGCATGGAGGTGGATCTGTCATGGTCTGGGGTTGTTTCTCTGGATTTGAATTAGATCCATTACACCGCATAGAAAGCATTATGCCTTATATGAAAGATAACATACCTTTAAGATTTCTTTTCAACAATAAAATGAAGCCAAACATTCTTCAAAGCTAATCAAGCAATTCTTTATAGATGAAAACATTGCTATCTTAAAGTGGGCGTCGCAATCGCCCGATTTGAACCCTATATAAACATATGGGATCACTTGAATTGACAGGTTAAAGATAAGAATTACTCCACCAAAGAAAATCTATATAGGGCATTGGCAGAAAAATGGAAAAGTATTGATCATGTCTATATTATTAAAATTCTTGAGTCAATGCCTAAGATTCCAAGCAGTTATTAATAACAACGTTTGTCACAAAATATTAAGCAAATTACTTACTATTTTGGCTTATGTGAAGTGTTATTTAATTTTGTTTAATGTAGATTTTGGTAATATTAGTTTTGTCTATATACTTTTATCCTGTAAGAATTCAACTTTTTCATTTCTCTTCACGATATTATTTGGATATTTAGATTAATACTTTATAATTATACAACGTTTATAATTGGAAGTGAACATGTATTTGTTTTCAAAATAAAAAAAAAATTACTTAGAAATTATAAAAATTCACATTGTACGTATACTTTTGTCCATTACTGTATCTTATAATCTGTTTTTCTGTATTTATCATTATTCAATTTACATCTATGTCTATTTCGCTGATGACTAATTAGTGAATAATATACAGGGTGTTAGGTAAACATGTGGCAAAAATGCAAGGGGTTATTCCTTGTCCTATTCTAGGAATATTTTGTCCTATGATGATTTTTGAAAAACCCCTTTGTTTCGAAGATAGAGGGCGAACAATTGCGACAACCATATTCGATATTTGTTGAAATCATTAATGCAAATAAAAGTAGGGTATACGTCAATGAGTTTATCAAGTACAAATATTTTTTTTTTCGATCTCGATCACTTGGAACGGCTGTTTTATCTAATAAGTGGATTTTATCGGTCGCATTTGTTTACATAGACTGAGTGAAGTTGGGCTGTTTGACGTGTCTTAAATAGTGAATGAAGTCCTCTATCATAATGTATACAAACGCCGATATGACTGACATGCACTTCCTGTATGGACTTGCTGATGGCAATGCATTACAAGATAGGTGATTGTAGAGTGAACGATTTTCAGCCCGTAATGTCCCTGACCGAAAAATCTTCGAAAACATCCATCGACGTCTTCGTGAAACAGGCACATTGAAACGAACTGAAGGGTCAGGAAGATCACTGACTGTAAGAACGGTACAATTGGAACAGAATATGCTGGACATGATAGCGAAAGAGCCTGGTAGTTCTACGCGAAAAATTACAAATACTTTGAATGTGAGTCACCGGACAGTTTGGAAAATCCTTAAGGACAATTTGTTGTATCCATACCACATTCAACGCGTTCAGGCACTACTACTTGTTGATTTTCCTCCACGTATTGCATTATGTCAATGGATATTGCAAACTTTACTTCGCATTCCTCTATTCCTGACACAAATTCTTTTCACCGATGAAGCCACTTTTGCGAGAAACGCAATAAGGAATTTTCATAATAACCATGTGTGGGCAGATGAAAATCTGCATGAGGTATGCGAAGATAGTTTTCAACATCAATTCTCGTTGAATGTTTGGGTTGGAATTGTAGGTGACTATCTAATTGAACCGGTATTTCTATCACAAGGACTTACCGGCGAGGTGTATTGCAACTTTTTGGAAGCAACGCTGCCTGAGTTTCTGGAAGATGTACCATTAACAACAAGGCATGAAATGTGGTTTATGCACGATGGTGCGGTTTGGTTGCTCGTGATTTTTTAACAGCAACATACGGATATCGCTGGATTGGTCGAAGTGGGCCACACGCATGGCCTGCTCGATCCCCAGACTTAAACCCCCTATATTATTTTTTGTGGGAATATCTGAAGTTATTAGTTTACGCTACTCCATTGAAGAATGTTGATGATTTGCGAAATCGGATAATTGCTGGGTGTAACTCAATTAGAAACGATCCTGATATGTTTGAAAGAGTTCGGCAGTCAATGACGAGAAGATTGAATGCTTGTATCAAGGCTGGAAGAAGTCATTTCGAACATTTATTGTAGATTGAGCAACTTTACATGTACTTTTTGATAATAAAATGTTGTTAATGTCGTAAATTTTGTTCACCCTGTATCTTCGAAACAAAGGTGTTTTTCAAAAATCATCATACAACAAAATATTCTTTGAATAAGTCAAGGAATAACCCCTTTAATTTTTGTTGCATGTTTACCTAACACCCGGTATAATACAAAATAAAGATCACTATAATGTTGGTGTGATTAATATGTTCATGTCTATTTGTTAATTGACTTGCCTGGGCAGTGGTCGGTCAATTTGGTATGCAATATCTGATTTCAGGCTACTTGCATCTCATACCTTAGGTGATTTATCATTCACTATATTGATTAATTGACTCTTTGGTAGATGGCACTGGGATGTCTCTCTGCATGACAAAATGGGGCACATATCTTGGAGCATCTACGATTATGCTCAAAATTTTGTTCTGAAATCTCTGAATAAGTTCAAGGTTAGGGTTTGCAGCTGATCCGCACAGTTGAATACCGTAGGTCCAGACTGGCTTAAGGATAACTGTACAGTAGCACTTCCTTATCCAGAGTTGATTTTCATTTCCAACCAATAAGCCAATACATCTGCTTTAATTTCAATCCAAGCTGTTTTGTGAAAATATGCCACAACGTTTTGTGAAATTATACCTGCACCAATTTAGTCTTCAGCCTAAACGTATACCGAAATATCTTCAGCTTATTAAACAATTAAACGTCTGCCTATGACGCAGAATAAGAAGGGATGGAGAAAGATATATACGGCAGGATAATCAGTCGAAATAAAAAGCCTTACACTAAAAGGTAAATGGTAATTTTTTATTGTGTCCAAACTTTCGGTAGGGGTCGCTGTCAAACGAAATGGGAGTTTGCGTGAGTCCTTTAGTGTTAAAATTATTCAGTAGAGTCTGGCAAATCATCATGGAACGTTTAATGTCAGAGCAACGCTTGCAAATTGTCGAAATTTAAAATACTATTAAGTTATTAATACATGCCTCTTCCAGCGTTTAGTAGCAAAAGAGGAGCCTCATAATAATAATAATAATAATAATAATAATCTTTATTGTCTGACAGAATAAATCCATTTATGAGACAATTCACAAAAAAAAATAACAAAGATAAAAAAGAAAATCAAGTCAAAAACAATGCTTATATAATAACAGACTTAGATAATAATAATAATAATAATAACCTTATTGTTTGACAGAATAAATCCATTTGAGACAATTTATAAAAAAAAAGCAACAAAAAAAAAAGAAAATCAAGACAAAATCAATGCGTATATAACAGACTTAAATAAAGCTACAACAACGATCCCTACAATTTATTATTATCCAATTTATCGGTCCTCTTCAAAATAATAAGTGACGAGACGACGAGTCAACTAATAAGTGACGAGACAAGTTGCTTACACCCACACCTTAACGGTTTTGGCCTTTTTTGCAATTATAATTGCAGATTTTTTTACTACAGTACTCACGAAAACAGAAACTAAGCCAGAAAATGGCTAAAACAGCATAGAATACAGTACGCATAATTCAAAACGTTTGAAGGCCCAACTCAAAAACGATCAGAACATGAAAATGGCAGATTCGACGAAGAAAGTTATTAGGCCGGCAACACTGTCCAGAACCACAAACCTAAATGTTGAAAGTGAAGTCACAGAATGTGAAGAAAAGGATTTTTTTTTGATTTTTTCTTTCTAATTCGTGAGAAGAGACCTAGTTTAACGACGGAAAAAATCATTATTCATCAAGACAATGCATCAACTCACAGATGTGTTCTTGTAATGGCCAAATTAAAGAAGCTACACTGCGAATTGTTGGTGCATCTACCATATTTACCAGATCTGATCTCTGACTTTCATCTGTCCCCCAAATCTCAAAAAATTCTTACTTGGCAAGCGTTTTTGATCATATGAAGAAGTTATAGCAGCCCTAGATGGGAATTTTGAAGGACTTCCAGAAAATCACTTCAGACATGGAATAAATGAATTGGGGAACCGCTGGAAGAAATGTAGCCTTTTCGGTTAGCCTAGTTTTTACTTTTATTTTCATGGTATTTTTGACCGTTGTACAAACTGTCAAAGATACATTTTTGATTTTAATATGTAGAAATAATGCCTAAGTTTTATTGGTTATTTTCAGATTTGATTTTGTAGTAATGCAGCAACTGCCACTGTTGGTGGATTATGTTCTCTCAACATTAGCAAGATATTACCAGCTTGCACTCTATGCTGGACATAACATATACTACTTACTACTTGGAAACAATTATTAAAACTATTTAAACAGATAAGCTATATATATAATTTTTTTAATTTATGTTGAAACCACCGTGTGATTACCCGAATTATTAATCATTAGTGTTGATTTAGCGAAACAAAGAAGAAAAAACAGAAACGAAATCAACACTGTTCATTATAATGAGGGATAAGCCGGTATATATGTATGTTATATGATAAAATAAAATAAATGCATTGTGATTATATCTGTAGTATAATTTTGAGGTGCATATTTGTATTACGTGTAGTTCTTTTTTTTTTGTTGTTTAGAAATATCTGTAAATTTTTAGAATATTAAAAATGAATCGGTACATCTAATCCTATCCTTTCTAGCTTACTCGATAGAGATAGATAATTACTACAAACTAACACTGTCAGTCGTTAAAAATGGTTCAACTATGGGAAAATTTTAATTTTTAAGGAAGATGAAACTCCATTTTTTTCTTGAAGCTTTTGCTTAAGATCGTTTCCAATTTAATCAAAAAAATTAATCGTTATTGTTCATGATTTTTTTTTTGCTAATTTTAAGTATATAAATATATTTAGTGATTTCGTCTAAATAAAATATAATTTTACAAAAAAAAACTTTTCATTTATTTTTAATGACCATTTCATAAGGGTTTCATATATCTATAAAAATTCAGTTCTTATGAAATGTTTGTGCATTTGTGTACATATCAACATGTGGGTAAGTCATGGTATTGTTCCGGTGAAAAATCGATATTCACCATCACTTCTGAATTCTGGTCAGCCTCTATGATTCATCCAAATAATAAGAACTGTAATATTCCAATGAGCAGCTACGGAACCCATGAACAAAAATGGTGAATTATTTAACCCTGGGAGAGGTGGCACCGAGTCAGACTCAAATATGCTAGGATTGAAAATATGAAACCGGAATTTGCCCATAGATGGCTGTAGCTGTGGATGTTGTTATCGTCAAAACGCGTTATTGGCGCCGTTTGTTTGTTGACATTTAACAATGATTTTCAATTTCAACAGTACAAGTTTCATACGGCAGTATAGTTTGTGAAAGTAGCGTTGAAAATGTCTAATTTTGTGCCTGCAGAAAACTGCTGCAGAATCGCATCAAATACTTGTGGAAGCTTATGGTGAGATTGCTCTTGGTAAATCACAGTGCTTTAAAAAAAAACAAAAATATCGATTTTGAAGTGAGAAATGAAGACCACCGAAAAAGTTTGAAGACGGCGAATTGCAAGCATTGTTGGGTGAGAAAGATGATCAAATGTAACAATTCGCGGATCAATTAAATGTGATACGAGAAGCCGTCTCTATACGTTTGAAAGCCATTGGAAAGATCCAGAAGGGAAAATGGGTTTCACATGAACTGAATGAAAGATAACCAGGAAAACCGAAAAACCACCAATAAACTATAAATATATTTTTAAGTAAAGGCCTTTTCAAAACCCTTTTTTGCAATTGGATTGTATTGTAATAAATAAATCAATAATATTCTACAAGGAAAATGCGAAAAGTCATGGTGTTTTCGGTCTTTTCCGTGGACATTTGCGATCAAGCAGTATCTAGTCCATGACCGCCTTTATACGTCTTTCGTCCTATTGCCTCGCTAAATGGCCTGTCCTCTTCCATTTCAATTCGTTTATTCTTCCAATGATGTCACTCATTTTCGTTTGTTCTACGATCCATATAAATGGTTTTCTATCCCATCTAGTAATGCGAATCATATTTAAGACGACGCCAGTGGTCTGTCTACCACATTTAATATGTCGTTGCACCTCCCGCATGGTATCCCCCTCCAATGAAATCCTCTGCCCAAGATATGATATATATATATATATATATATATATATATATATATATATATATATATATATATATATAAAGGGTATATATATATATATATATATATATATATATATATATATATATATATATATATATATATATATATATATATAAAGGGTATTCCATTAAGAGGTTTCGAATGTTGGTAACGAATAAAAGAAACGTTTCATAACATACCTGAAAGTTATTTATGGCAGTGCGAAGCTGGATAGTGTACAATTATACGTGGAATACAACATCTGTCAAATGACCGCCACGACTTCTCTGGCAGCTCACAATTCTTTTGTTGAAATTCTCGATTACTGCTGAACACATTTGCGGAGTTATGTCACGAATTATTCGCCTAATTTCTTCTTTCAACTGTTGAACGGTTTGCGGATTATTTTCGTAAGCTTTGCTCTTCACATAGCCCCACAAAAAATAGTCTAGGGGCGTCAAGTCGCATGACCTTGGTGGTCAATTTACGTCCCCCTTCCGGGAGATCAGCCTCCCTCCAAACTGGGTACGCAATAAAGTCAATGTTTCACGTGCTATATAACATGTCGCACCATCTTGTTGGAATCACATATTCTCTAAATCCATGTCCATTATTTGATCCCATAAAAAAACATCAATCATCGTTCGGCATCGTTCTCCGTTTACTGTATTTTTCGTGGATTTCTCTAGGATTTTCATTGCCCCAGATGCGACAATTTTGTTTATTTACGTAACCGTTTAAGTGGAAATGAGCCTCGTCACTGAAAATGATTTTATCGCAAAAATTATTGTCATTTGCCTTCATCTGTAGGATCTAATTGGCAAATGCACGGCGTTGCCCATGGTCGGCTGGCTTTAGCTCCTGTGTTAGCTGAATTTTGTAAGGATGAAGACTTAAGTCTTTTTTCAAAATTCGCCACGTTGAAGTTCTGCTGATACCCAAATGTTGCGCGCGCCTGTTAACAGACATTTGTGGATTTTCAGTAACACTTTCGAAATGTGGCTCTCATAGAACACCCATTTTGAAAATACGTTTTAACAATGTAACCACGTTGTAATACACAGATGTTGTATTCCACTCCACGTATAATTGTACACTGTCCAGCTTCCCACTGCCATAAATAACGTTCAGGTATGTTATGAAACGTTTCTTTTATTCGTTTCCAACATTCGAAACCTCTTAATGGAATACC
The DNA here is from genome assembly GCA_031761425.1 of Cosmopolites sordidus. Classification (NCBI taxonomy): domain Eukaryota; kingdom Metazoa; phylum Arthropoda; class Insecta; order Coleoptera; family Curculionidae; genus Cosmopolites; species Cosmopolites sordidus. Next base: position 22,209 of record JARFXV010001215.1, read on the forward strand.
CTTTATATATCCCTTTATGGATCAGACGTGTTGACGTGGTAAAGGGATTTGAGTTGAGTAGGGCAATGAAGTTTTGAGCTATGCCGTCTGGAGTCTATACTTCTGGAAAGGTCACCCCTGGCTGATACGTCAAGGCAGAGGCCTCAGACTAACATGATCCAAAATTTGCCAACCCGCATTGGACCAGAGCGGCAGATTACGGTCCATACCTTCAACATGGTATTTCAATATGTTTAAATATGACAGTACAAACTCAAACACGGCTCTCATTCCCCTGAGGCCAAGGGGCAACTACCTACGGCAGCGGGAAGACCTAACCCAAGGCAGAGGATGAGCAAAAGTTAGGATTAACTGTCGAAGAGAGCGCGAAAGAATGATAAGGGCAAAGTGGATTCTGGGAAATTGAAGAAGAGGCGCAGCGATTTTGAGATTACTTTGTCAAACCGCTTTGCGGTTAGAAGACCCGGAGGAGATGGAAATACCAGTTTAATATGAAGAAATCACCAACAATGTACCTAAAGCAGAAAAATGTCTCAAACAGACAAAAATCTCCAGTGAGACCATTAACTTAATGAAAAAACGACGGACAATGAGAAATGCAGAGAGTTCTACGAAACTCTAGAAGAAAACAATAATTAACAAGGCTAAACAGAAGCTGAGAAAGAAAAAAACGTAAATTTAAGCCATAATGTGTGAGGCACAGGGTGCAGGCTGCGTACGGTAATATTAGAGGTGGTCAGAAAATGTTATTCACAGTTATGTGAAGATCAGAACCAATCAAGGACAACACTATCTATGGAAGGACAAATGCCATATATTCTAGGGGAGGAAGTAAATGCTATAGAATCGACGGAAAACGGCAAGGCTCCAGGAAAGGATAGTGTAACTGTCGAAATGCTAAAAGCTGGTGGTCATAATTTACATAAAACAATGGGCAAAATTATACTCAAAATGTTTCAAAAAATAACTGCCTTGTGGAAAAAATGCAGAAGTGATCCTAAAAATGAGGAGTACCGAAAGATTTAAGGAACTACCGTCCAATAGACCTCCTATCAGAGATGTACTTATTAGGATTGATATATGATGGAGCTACAGCGACAATTCACCTTGATGATTTTAAAGTTGGAATTAATGTAGAGCGGGGGTGACACAATATCGCCTATTCTTTTCTCTGCTTGCCTTGAAGAAGTATTCCGTAAGCTGGATTGGGAACAGGATCGTGTAAACTTTCTTAGATTTGCAGATGATATCGTTCTCCTTTCACAAGACCCAGAGGAGTTGCAAAGACGCTACAAGAACTGCAAAGTGTTGGCGAACCATTTGGTTTAAAAATAAACTTGAAAGAGTCAGGTTATGTTCAATAAATTTGCTGATATTAGGATCACAGGTTTAGGAAGGGATTTGGAAATTGTGAACTACTATATATCTTGGGCAGAGGATTTCAATGGAGAGGGATACCGCCTGGGAGGTGGAACGGCGTGTACAATATGGCTGGCAGGCTCAACATGGTGTTTAAGAGCAAATTCCCATGACATGCAAACTTGCATGACAAGAAAAGTCTTTGATCCGTGCATCCTGTTCATAATGACATACGGAAGTGAAACCTGTACACTCACATTGCAATCAATTCAAAAACTTCGGGTAGCACAGAGGGGAATGGAAAGATATGTTCTTGGCATTACAAGACGAGACAGAAAGTCCTGCAGATGGATCAGGGAACAAACGAAAGTGCGTGACATCATTGGAAGAGTAAAGCAATTGAAATTGAGATAGGCAGGCCATATAGCGAGGCGATGGGACGACAGATGGACCAAGGCAATCCTGTCCACGAAGAAGACCGAAAGCACGATGGACTGATGACTGAAGAGGCCTTCATCCTGCAGTTGATCGACACGGGCTGATGATGATGATTATGATACTCTTATTCTGCTGACGATACTGCAGTGACAACAAGACATAGAAGAGAAGACATTATCTGCAAAAGACTGTAAGAACATATAAATCAAATAGCTGACTGGAAGCAAAATATCTCGGAGTAAAAATGGATACGCGACTCATCTGGACAAAAACACATTGAGAAGCGATCAATAAAACCAAAAATGCCATGAATAGGTTATATTCGCTAATATTCACGAAAAGCCAGAAGAACCTCAAAACCAAACTACTCATGGTCAAATGTGTAGCGAAGCTGCAATTAACATATTGTTCATCTGCAAGTGTTTACGAAACCAAACACATATAAACGAGCTGGCATCGGCCGAAAATATAAGTCAAACCAAAGGATACACAATAACTTAAACTGGGAATCACTGCAAACCTGTATTGGAAAAGTAAGTAGGAAAAGTGTTACAGGTTGCCCAGGAAAATAGAACCCAAGCCTAAGAACCCAGGAAAATGGAACAAAGAAAGCTCATGTTTTGATGCGAATGTTAATGACTTATTTAATGAATTGTTCCATACATTTCCGCCGTTTATACAACTCGTTTGTTTTTCGTTCATTTTTATTTTGTTTGGCCAAGTTTACATATGCGTTTGAAAGCCATTTTCTTACTTTACCAAACTTTTAGCATCATTTTTCTAAAAAGCTTAATTTGAATTAACTTTTAGGCTGTTAAAATTGAAATTCCATTTTCATTGATAATTCCTTTAAACAATATAGAGTTTTACAAAAAAAAATTATACTATTTTTTAGTCATTTCGTATAGATTTAAAAAAAAAATCTATAGTTTCAGTCCTATGGAAATCATGTACATATCGATGTTTGTAAATCGAGATACTTTCGGGTAAAGGAATCGATATTGGTTCAATCCTCTTTTTACCCAATAACTGGTTTATTTTTTAAATAAGCTATATTAAAAAAAATGTTTAGGTCAACAATTTTAATGGAGGTAGAAAATAAAATCTATTTATATGGATTGTATTTTACTGTCCTGTTTTGTCAACTTTTTGTCGTTAAGAATCGATATTGTCCATTACTACAACTACAGTATTTTTTTTATTACAAATATAAATACTTTCATCCAAGTATATTTTTGTGTATCTTTTTTATAATAATGGTAAATTACTACTATATAATGGTACTACTATAATAATGGTATAAATACACTATTAAAAAAATTTGATCGATATTACCCATTACTAATACAACATAACCTAAGATTTTACTGTCGTTAAATGGAATTCAAACCAAGAATCTAGTTATTAAAAAAAAGTACTGAAAATGGAACTCAACAGCGATTTTATTGCTGTTCAAAGCATTTTGTTAAACATTAAACAAGATATTGGTGAATTTACCAGAATAAATTACAAAGGAGGTACATAATTCTGATAGTTTCAAAATTTAATTGTAAATTTTCATTTCAGGAAATAATTCGATTCATTCTTTCAGGAAATGAAGAAAAACTCAAGAATATTACAACAGAATTCGAAAGATATTTCACTAGTAAAAGTTACATAAATAATGGGGAAATAAACATGGAATCAACGCAGAAATTGAACGACATAGTATTATTTCTAGCTATTAACACAGATTTCAAAAAGCAATCGTCGTTTTCCGACCATACGCATTTAATCAATATAATTCCTCGATTATCTAAATGTGTACTGGCAAATTTATGCTTTGATTTGAACTTAATTGCTCAGTACTGTTATATTATTGAAAGGTTACCTTTAGAATTAACTGAAGAACTATTAGACCAGGTAAATGAGTGTTTGAAGAGATCTAAACCAAAACAGAACCTTCAGGTGGCATTTAGCCTGTTAAGAGCAGTTGTTCATAAATTATCTGAAATGGAGTTTTCAAACAAAGTAAGTATTGAATGAATTTTGCAGTTTTATATTTTAGAATGGCTTTATTTAGACTGAAGAGACTATAGATGATATAATATTGATTACAAATGTAATATTACAAAATCTGACAGGATTGTTCAGTGATCAAGTAAAAACAATGAAAGTCACCCAAATTTATCAGCATATGGGTTTTACCTTACTAAACTTACTTGATTTCCTTCACTATGTAGATGAAAATGTTATTGCATTAAAAAAACTTGTAGAGCATGTGATTTCCATCACCTGTACTGTTGTTAAATCAATAACAATTGATGTGTTTTGCGAATGGGCCGAGGTAAATATATTTTAATTTTATTTGTTTACTTACTCTAAAAGTCTGTTCTACCATTAGGTGTAGGATTGGCAGTTTACATTTCACCATGATGGTATTTCATCTTCATGAGTTTTAATTTTGTGGCTGTGTTCTAGCCAGTTCAGTTGTCTATCTTTTGTAGCTCTTCCTATTGGTTCATTTCCAGTTCCATCACTGTCATATTTCTCACTCTACTCCCTTTTTGTAATGTCCTCTATTATTGCACCCAAATGTTTTTGACTTGTTCCATTACCTTTTGTGCCTACAATTACTATTTGTGCTTTTATCGAGATTTATTTTCAGAAGCTCCAGGAAATTTAGCACTAAACATTAAATCATTTTTTAATCTTTTCGACGCGTGTTTTGTTGACAATGTTAGCATCATCAGGAGAAGATTTAATCTAATTCTCAACTATGTTGTGTTTAATAACAATCATTACAGTTGCGGCTCGTGACGGAGGGCGTTGGGCCACTGCCACAACAGCATTTATCACAGCAAAGAATTATTCAGAGCAAAACACCATATTTTATTTCCGTTCAGTTTCTTTCCTTTAACTCATTTTAAGATATTGAGAATTAAAATCTCCAAATGCAGCAGAACGTCTGTCGACCCATCACACCAAATAATGCGGAAAAAAGTTCATCTTCGCCACAATTTTTACATCGTTAGTCGAATGTTTACCTCCCGCGGTCGTACGTCACGTCATGTTATCTCGTTAAGGACGTTACAAGTTTTGTTGGTTGCCAGAATTCGGGGGTTTAACTGATTTCTAAAACATGCTATTTGGATGTAGGTTCCCTGCGACCGCGCGTACCGGTAACAAGTTTTAAACGCTGATTTGACGGGTACGGAGTATTGTATGATATCTCTCGCGTCGCATATTTCGTTCGCCTCGCGAATACTTGTTTTGATTTGAGATTTGATACGTGTGTACACACTGAATAGTACTTTTTAAGTAAAAATAATCAACATTAAATTGCAAATATGAAAGTGTCTGATTTAAAACAGTTAATAAAGACAAATTTAAGTTTGGAGGAGAAAGTTGAATTAAAAACTAACGGTCGCCCTACGCCCCCAAGTTTTACTCGAAAATTTGGCAGTAAACTATATGTGAAAGTTTTAAGACTATAGAAAATGAAGATTTGAAGACCGAATTGGAAGAATAGGTCTGAAATTTATCAAAATAAAGACATTAAAGGTTGGTTAAAGACATTGAATTTTATTTAGACTAATACAGCCTTTAGGGGCATCACTTTTCAGTTTTGAACATTGTCATATAAGTAGAACATTGAGTATTAAAATTAGATTAAATCATCTCCTGAAGCCATTAGCGAAACGCGTGTGGAAAAGTTAACGATTCTGTGTTTAGTGGTAAACCTTTTCGAGATCAGTGTTTGATACCAAAGGCTCTAAATAGAAGAATTGATTTATTTTCATGTTTATTTTTCTTAGCTCTCGTTATATATTGATAAATTATGTTGTAGTTGTTCTTCAGAATCTATCATTGGCATCATATAATCAGCGAACAGTAATTCTTGCGTTGCCGTAATTTTTATTTTTCTAAAACCTATTTTTATATTATTGCATTTTATTTTCCTATTTTTTTATTTCGTCAATAACTACTAAAAATAACAGTGGACTCTGTACGTAGCCCCGTCTTGAGCTTATTCTTGTCTCAAATTATACGGACTCATCATTGAGTTCTTAATTTATTCTTGTTGTTGTATAAGGCCTTGATAATTTCTATTATCCCACTCCTTTTCTCTTTAAACTTTTCCAGCCATCCTTTCTTTTTTACTCTATCGAATGCTTTTTTTCAGATCAATGGAACAAATATGGAAGTCAGTTTCTTTCCTAGTTTTTCTCCTAGTTTAATTACACAGAATGTCGAAAAAATAACGAAATTTTTTAAAGAAAAAAAAACAGCTATCTTGTCAAAAAATTTTTTTTCATTCAAAATAAATCCATTCCGCAACAATATACCGCTGAGTCCGTTCACTGTCAGAAAACGTTGCTTTCATGGTCAGTTCGAATTTCGGGAACATGAAATAGTCACACGGAGATAAATCTGGTGAATACAAAATGTTGAAGCCCACAAATTTGTTTTCTCGCCAAAAATTCACGGACAGCAGCAAGGCGTGAGGAACAAATCGAGCACAGACTTCCCGTTCTTTCTTCGGAAACATCACGACCATCCTGAAATAGCTTATACCACTCGAACACAGGTGTACGGGATATGCAATCATCACCTAACTGTTTCATCAGTTCAGATGTTTCTGTAAAAGTTTTGTCGAGCTTGAAACAAAATTTGTTATCAGTTCTTTGCACCATCGTGTTGTGACGAGGTCACAAAAGGTGCTGCAACTTTAAGCGCTAGAACTTGACAATCCATTGATGAATTCTAATGATGGATGTCTCATTTTATAGAGATGTACAGCTAGATGCGCTAGTAGTTTTCTTTGAATTAAAAAAGTTTCGTTATTTTTCCGACATATTGTGTAAACATAGGTTTACTCTCGTGATTTTAATTTTAATTGAAGGTGGAATATGAAGGTCAGCCATTGCAAAGTGCTATAGCAGGTAGAGCTTATTATGTGTTGGAAAAGTTCCAAAAGAACAAATTGGCCTCGGAATTGATAAGCTTATTGGGTAATATAGCTCGGAAACCCAAAACGATACATGAACAAATTCAGGAAGCAAATATTGATACAATAATTAAGAAAATAAATATAAAAGATAACAATCAGAGGCAGTGGTTTAAGGCGATGCTGAACACAAGAGTTTTTAACGAGCCTAAAATTGTTCAGTGTCTAGCTCAATGGTGGAATTTGTGTAATGAAGCTGATGTAGACAGATTGTTAAACGTACCGTTACCAAATAATGTAGAGCATAGGCAGCTTATAGTTAAATGTGCCAATAACATTAGTTTAGAGAAATTAAAGCACACTTTAACGATATATTTTTATAGACAGAAATTTATGTGGAAGGAAGATATACAAAACGAACTCACTACAATATTCAATCAAGCCCAATATAGCTTTTCTGTTGATGATTTAAAAACAATTTTGTTGTTGATACTACAGAATGCACATCTCTTTTTTACTCATTTTTATACCGCAGTATTTAAAGCTAGTTTGGAACAGTACAAACAAGTATTGGAATTAACTAAAGAAATAGTTAAAATAGATAACATTGGGTTAAATGTAATTTTAAAGGTGTTGGAAGATAATACACCTTGTTCGCAAAATATTGATAAATATATAAAATTCTTGGAAATGTTAATGGATTATCAAGGTTATAGTTGGGATTTTATAGTGTCAAACATCCTCCTACCTTTGACTGATAAATATAAATTAAATCCGGGTAGTATAGAGGAACTGGGGGGTTGTGTGGTTATATTTAAGGTAAGTCAAATCGAAATGTTCTTATAATTGTCCTAGTTGTCTAAAAAGGAACCGAACTTTTTTGAATTCATCAAACCAAATGAATACAGTGAATGGCTTATGGTTACAGAATTTTTTGAAGCAAAATTTAATGGACTGTGGCAAATTTTTATGTTCAGCTTCTTAATTTTCTACATTAATTCATTTCTTCTTTATTTTTCTTTCCTTCATTTGTGCAGATTTATATTGGTTTATCCCAGAAGGACCGGATTTATACAGATTAAAGTCATACACGTTTGCAGACGTTTCGCCAAGGTCACACTTGGCATTCTCAATGCGTGTCTAAAGTCTAAGCTATTCTTCCATCCGCTAAATACTACGAACTGACATATATAAGGTATACAATTTTGGTCTCGCCGTTTTTCAAACTTTTAGGCTTTATTGTAAAAAACTCATAATACATTTATGATTCAAAGTTTTGTCCATCGTTGGCCGCTACTTTCTCCCATCTTCCAAGCGGAATTCGAATCCCGCGTTGAAAAAACTGACCATCTTCATAAGACCGGAAGTTGCTGGTCAGCCAGGCCGTGTGTCATCGATCGAAATAGGTGATAGTCAGAGGAAGCAACGTCTGGAGAATACAACGGGTGTAGTAGGACTTCTTATTTCAATGTTTCCAAGTATGTGTATTAACGCATATGCGTGCAAACGCATTAATTTCGTTGGATAACGATCCCCTGTGATCGTTTCAGACGGTTTTAACAGCTCATAATACTAGCTGGTCCCACCAAATATAGAGCATAACCTGGGAGCCGTGAAAATTCGGTTTGGCCGTCATTTTTCGTCCCCAGTCACAATGCTATGTAGAAATCCCTTCTGTTTTTTGACTTCCAGGCAACTGTTCACAGGCAAACAAACGGCGTTCAATATCTATCGATTTCAACTCCTATGGCACCAAATATCCTTGTTCCTGGGTCATTCCTAGGTCTTTGAAGCGTTTGGAATTGCTTGTTGAGTTACTCCCAATGATCTTGCCAATTCTCCTGGACTTTTTCTTCATCTTCAAAAACTTCCGCTTTTGCACCGCTATACCGGTCTTCGACGTGAAAATCACCGCTCTTGAACTTTGAAACCACTCACGATAGGTTCTTTCACTCATAGCGGCATCACCATAAGTGTCTGATAGCATTCAGTGAACCTCATTCGTAGATTTCTTCATATTAAATAAATAAATTAACACCTTCCGCAAATTTGGAAGAAGAATTTGACTCATAAACTGACATGTTTAATGGCGAATAACATTATGACATAAACATAAAGGGACTACTGTTAATATGGGGTTATGTTTACAAGGTACCCAAAAGTATTGCACGCCATCTATGATCTATTTATTTCGACAACTACTTACCGGCAACGCCATCTATAGGAAAACGGCGGGAACAAAGTTGTGTACCTTCTACATTTTATATAGAATTTACATAGAGTGAAATAAGCAGTCTAACAGGGTAATTTTTCACACAGGCCGAATAAAAACACCATCACTAAGTCAGAAGTTTCAAAAACGGCGAAAAATCAGATAACTGCGTTTTCTGTTAATACTAACATTTTGTTAGTACTTTTATTTCTTCTTTTTCGGTTAAATACGTATTAATTTACCGTATAAAAACTTAAAGAAATTTGAAATTCACACATTCACGTTAACAGTTCTCAAGTATAATCAAATACTTCATCTGTCATGATGTATTGTCTATTAAATCTAAATCCAAAAAGATCTGTCTGTTAAATAAAAAATATATTTACGCTAAAACAGGCCGAAATACCTTTTAGCCATTTTTTAAAATCTATTTTGAATTGAATACTCAAATTTCTATTTGAGTTCTCGTTGTATTCATTCGTTCCAACAATGCCAAATTCAAGTACTGTTGTTATTGAAAAAAATCAAATTAGTCGTAGATTTCAAATATGCGATATGTAAAAAATATATACCCAAAAAAGTGACACACATTTCGTTATGATTGTGTACAAAATTTCATTAAGAAATCACAGGGTGTTCTCGAGATATTTGACCATTTTTATACATTATGGCGACCCTGTATAAAAATATGAATGGTTTGTTAGCCAAAACCAAAGGAATTCAAAATTTTTGTTCAATATTTTATCAACCGATGAAGCTTCTGGTGGACATGAATGATTAATACAGTATTTGAGTAAACCCCGATAAATGTTTGCCAAGCGGGAAGCTTTGCCGAGCTTTCTGGGTATCGTTGCCCGTAGATACGTCTAGCTCCTTTGGGATTTTGGAGGGCTTCACCGTAAATACACAGGCATACCCTAAAATAATTTTTGTCACCATGTTGATTCTTTGCAGATGAATGTTCATTAGTTTATGTGTTAAGTAATTTTTTTCTTAAAAATTATGTTGCTAAAATTTACGAAGATACTTTCTCTTACACCCTATCTATATATTTGTTTATTTTTTGTAGTATTTTTCTCATTTACAATGTGAATTTACAAAAGAATGGGAATTAGTAAAATATATGCTGGTATGTGCATCAGAAAATCGATGTAAATCTTTTATTGAATTTGTTACATTAAAAGAAGAAATCGCCAGAAATTGCATTGAATATATTGCACAGAGACAATACATTTTCAAAGGACAAGACCTACCAGAACTAAATGTTGGACTTTCGGATGATCCGTGGTTGAATTATTACAAAGATGTGATATTTAAAAATGAAATTATTAGTTTTATGAATTATCTTATACCGAATTTTGATTTGGTATCTTACACAGCAGGAAAACCAGATGAGAATTTTACTAAACTGTTAAAGGTGAGTTTGATTTTCTTTATCCAGGAAGAGATGATTTTGTATTTGATAAACAATAAAATTCAAAAACTATCCTTCTTAATTACAGCTCATTCAGGGAAACAATGATTGCACGTCGTTGAAATCTATGACGTACTCACCTTACAATGTTGCCACATCAACACCAAAATACCCAGACTTTGGCAATTGTATAATCGATAAAATTGTAAATGAAAAAGTGACACGAAAAGTTTTGTCTTTAAAAGTTTTTAATCAAAAATCTGTTTCAAAACTTCTGCTTGTCAACATAGGAGTTTTCATTTAGTTCACACAAAGTTTAATTATTCTGTGTCACTAAAACAACTTTCAGCATCTGAATCGCTGTTCAAGTAAATTATTAAAGGATTAACTTCTAGTCTATCAAATACTCTTTCGCAATTGGACCATCTTTGAATATCTTCTTTTGTATGTTTGATGCTGTTCATCCAGATCTGTGATGTAACTGTTGACAAAGCTTCTTTCCACATATCCAAACAGTCTTCGTTCATATCAATCGTTCTTCCATCTCGAGCTATATGAAGCTTGTAATAATTTTTAGCCACCCCCTATATCAATTCTATAGGATTGAATATGCAATGATAAGGGGGAAAACATAATACTTTGTGGCGATACTCTTCAGCCGTATGATCTGCCATATATTCTTTTTTAGGCTTGTTCCTGAAAAGAACATTATGAAACACAAACCTGTCCCTTTAATTACTGCTTACCGAATAACGATTTGCAGCAGTTCACTTTTCAATATAGTGTTTTCAAAAGGAAGATTATGTTCCCTCAGCCATTCTGCAATTTATGGTCCATGCAGTAATTGGAGGTTTATCCATCAGTGTACTGTGATATGGTGCATTATCCATCACAATAACTGATGGCTTCTCCAAGATTTTCAACACCTGGTTTTCAAACCAAAACAGAAAGTGATCTTGATTCATTTCTTCATGATAATCGGCTTTTGTTTTAGAAGAGAAGACTAATTCGCCCTCTGGAATAAAGCCATTCTTGTTCCCAGCATGAAGAACAATATATCTGCAATAACATGTTATTATTGACATGTCTTAAAACAATTATTTATGACATGACTTTAATGGCTCCTAAGTATTACGTATAGCTCTCACCTTTTGTAGTCTTTACACTCCTCTTGTGATCATCTTGCCATGAGTGACTCAAGGTACCATTTTGAAATATCCATGTTTCATCTAAATAAACAAAATCAAACAGATTCGTCTTTGATATTTTCATACATCTTCAAAAATTGAATTTGTTTAAAGGCAATATCTGGAAGTTCCATCAGGCCCCTACGTGGATTATCTTTACTCCATTTGAAACCAATTTCTTTTAGAAGTGTATGAAGCGAAGCTTTACATCCATCAAAGAGCTGCATGCTATTTAGTTTTTCATGAATACTTTCAAGATTAACCGTTTGTTCTGAAATAGTTCAATAAAATTTGATAAAAATACAGTATTACCATGTAAATCTACTCACTTTTTTCATACATCAAGATAATCTAGATTAGTTACTCGTTTTGGATGTTGACGCTTTTTCTTCAGTGATTTTAACATTTCGTTATTCTTCAACTTTTTCGAAATTGTACTAACTGTACCAATACTAATATTTAGTGCAGCTGAAACTCGTGAAAAAAATCCAATTAACCATGAGACCTACTAAGTTATTGATACATACCTCTCTCGCGGCGTTTAATTGCCAAAAAGGAGCCCCATTATTTCGTTCCTGTTCAAATAACTGATAAGTGACGAGACAAGCTGCTTACACTGGTCGCTTAACGGTTTTGGCATTTTTTGCAATTATAATCGCAGATTTTTTACTACAGAACTCACAAAAACAGAAACTAAACCAGAAAATAGCTAAAACAACAAAGAATACATTAAAAATAATTCAGAAACGTTTGAAGGCCCAACTCAAAACATGAAAATGACAGATTCTACGAAAAAGTTGTGTAAGATCGGCAACACTGTCCAGAACCACAAACCTAAATGTTATCTTGACAGCGAATTCACACAATGTAATCCGCCGGCTCAGCGTATTTTTATCCTATTCTAATAGGCTCAGAGGAAGAAGGAAACAGAGTGCTTTGAACTTTAAATGATTTTTCTTTCTTATGGATTTAAATTGGTAATAGATTTGTCTAGATTGATGACGTGCAACTATTGTTTCTTTGAATGAGCTATATATTAGGTGCATCTCCAAGTGACACAATTTTAAAAATGAAGGATAATATTATAATAAGTGACACGGAAAAAGGAACACCCAGTAAACGTTTTTGTATTGCAATTATATTTTGTATACTTATTTCTAGTGCCCTTAGAACTAAATGATAAAAATTTCAGCACTTGTTCATATAAAAAAAGTTTTTGCCACTTTTTCCTTAAAGCTGCATCATTTGAGTAACTTTTACGATGATGATGATGATGATGATGATTAGGATGTAAGGATGTAATGCGATGTGTTTTATTGCAATTTAATTTATTTAAAAAAGTGCGTGGACGAGCTAATCTTCCCCAGTTGACACAATTTGAGAGGGGCCGCATTGTAGGCATAACAGAGGTGGAATTATCTTTTCGGGAAATTGAAAGGATGAATAGGAAGGATTGTTCACACAGTGTAGAGAACTTGGCGAGCGTGGGCCGAAGAAGGTCGACAACAACGAGCTAGAGGCAGACGACGCCGTCCAGCCACGATAGAACTCCAGAAATGCCGCCTTTGGCCATAAGAAAATGTTTTTCAACTTCAAGGTCAATTGCTAAACAGTGCAAACTACCGCAGAATCATCCACACAATACTGATTGTAGCTCCCTAACTCGTAGAAATTAGGTTCTCAAATTTTAATCGGTTGTACTGTTTATATACAGGGTGTTAGGTAAACATGCGGCAAAAATACAAACGGTTATTCCTTGACTTATTCTAAAAATATTTTGTTGTATGATGATTTTTGAAGAACCCCTTTGTTTCGAAGATACAGGGTAAACAAAATTTACGACATTAACAACATTTTATTATTAAAAACTACATGTAAAGTTGTTCAATCTACAATAAATGTCCGAAATGACTTCCTCCAGCCTTGATACAAGCATTTAATCTTCTCGTCATTGACTGTCGAACTCTTTCAAACACACCAGGGTCGTTTCTAATTGAGTTACACCCAGCAATTATCCGATTTCGCAAATCATCCAAATTCTTCAGTGGAGTAACGTAAAGTAATGACTTCAGATATCCCCAGAAGAAATAATCCAGGGGTTTTAAGTCCGGGGATCGAGCAGGTCATGCGTGTGGCCCACTTCGATCAATCCAGCGATATCCGTATGTTGCTGATAAAAAATCACGAGCAACCAAACTGAAATGTGGTGGTGCACCATCGTGCATAAATCACATTTCATGCCTTGTTGCCAATGGTACATCTTCCAGAAACTCAGGCAGCGTTGCTTCCAAAAAGTTGCGATACACCTCGCCAGTAAATCTTTGTGACAGAAATACCGGTCCAATTAGATAGTCACCTACAATTCCAACCCAAACATTCAACGAGAACTGAGGTTGAAAACTATTTTCGCATACCTCATGCGGATTTTCATCTATCAATATCCATGGACATAATGCAATACGTGGAGGAAAATCAACAGGTAGTAGTGCTTGAACGCGTTGAATGTGGTATGGATACAACAAATTGTCCTTAAGAATTTCCCAAACTGTCCAGTGACTCACATTCAAAGTATTTGTAATTTTTCGCGTAGAACTACCAGGCTCTTCCGTTATCATATCCAGCACATTCTGTTGCAATTGTACCGTTCTTACAGTCAGTGATCTTCCTGACCCTTCAGTTCGTTTCAATGTGCCTGTTTCACGAAGACGTCGATGAATGTTTTCGAAGATTTTTCGGTCGGGGACATTACGGACTGGAAATCGTTCACTGTACAATCGTCTAGCTTGTAATGCATTGCCATCAGCAAGTCCATACATGAAGTGCATGTCAGTCATCTCGGCGTTTGTATACATTTTGATAGAGGACTTCACTCACTATCTAAGGCACGTCAAACAGCCAAACGTCACTCAATCTATGTGAACAAATGCGACCGATGAAATCCACTTACTAGATAAAACAGCCGTTCCAAGTGATCGAGACCGAAAAAAAACTTTTTTGTACTTGATAAACTCATTGACGTACACCCTACTTTTATTTACATTAATGATTTCAACAAATATCGAATTTGGTTCTCGCAAATTTTGCTCGCCCTGTATCTTCGAAACAAAGGGGTTTTTCAAAAATCATCATAGGACAAAATATTCTTAGAATAGAACAAGGAATAACCCCTTGCATTTTTACCGCATGTTTACCTAACACCCTGTATAACAATAGTGAAATAGTTTTTAAAATGTTATCATTATTTCTTGGTGTTCCTTTTTCTATGTCACTTAGTATAACTATAAATCATTATTCAGTAATGTTAATTTTAACTTCAAGAATAATGTTGATATTAGTTTTGAGAAGAATGTTCAAACGTTCCCCTCCTCTTCTATAGGGTTTTTCAATAAAGGCGGGTCGATGTTGAAATAGAATAGTGTGTGAGGTATTAGCGAAATTCTTTTTTTATTATTTAAAAGGCCCGTGTATGTCATTACGTGTGGAATATAACAGTTGACAATTTTCAATGACTACCGCATAAATCCGGCTGAATTGGAGCGACGGCTAGGGTTGTGTTGACTTTAAAGGCATCGGTCGATTGCGGCTTATTGGCATAGACCTGCAACTTTGGAAAACCCCACAAGAAAAAGTCTAGTGGGGGCAAATCGCACGATCTTGGTGGCCAATTCACGTCACCATCGTTCTGCAGCGCTCGCCGTTGACTGTGATGGCATCATCAACGTCGTTTTCGAAAAAGTACTTAGCATATACACCAATAATGCTTGTTAACATAACTATTCATCCAAAAATGCGTCTCTCGTCGCCAAAGATTATTTTTCGGCGAAAATTGGGGTCCTCTTCCAAACGTTCCGAAGCCCAGTCAGCAAACAAACGGCGTTGTGTATGATCATTAACTTTGAGCTCCTGGGTCAGTTGGACGTTGTACGGGGGGCAGGCGCAAGTCCCGACGCAAAATTGGCTAAGTTGAAGTCTGCGAAAGGCCGATTTCTTGTGCACGACGAGGAATTAACTGCCTCGGGTTCTCCTGAACACTTTCACGGACAGCGGTGATGTTCTCGGCCGATCTGGCGTTCCTTTGACGTACGGGTGTTGGCTGATTGTTTACCGAACCGTACGTATTTTATATTGTAGTGTTTATACATTAAATACAAAACGGCGACCCCTCTTTATGAAAATCGTTTTGTTTATTCCACCTTGTGATTCTAGGGCTAATGACATTGATAAAGAAAATTGTCTCCTTTACAATAAACGTTCATACCAAAGGGTTCCAAACAGCAAAATTTCTATTACAGGTTTTACCAAGATGTGTAGCTTCAGAGTGGCGAATTATTATTGATGAGATTGAAGAAAAATGCGGATTTAAAACCACTATCAACGCCCTCACAGATATCTTAATTCTGCTGTCCGACGTTACAACTCAGTCTAAGAGTCGAGAGGGAACAAATTTAACAACCGGCTTGCGATTTTGCCTTGAAATGTTTGGAAAATATCTACTTTGCGTAAGTGTTTTTACTGACTTTGGCAACTGCGTTTGTGCGGTTTTATCTAAAGGTTGTATGCTGTAGGATTTAAACTTATAAAACTGTATAAACATTGTCATCTGTAATTTGGTGAGTCGTAGAACGCTCAATTTTTTTTTTAAACAAACACTAATTTTAATCGAAAAAAACCCAGGTCCATTAATTAAACTTGCTTAATATTTTTCTTAAACAACCATAGGTATCAAGGTGCTTTGCTAAATACACGGTAAATTGTATTGTGGCGGCATTAAAATCGTCCACACTCGCCTACCATATTGATTATTTTTCTTTAAATTAATTAAATTTATTTTTTTTATTATTTCGAAGTATTTTATGTTTATAGTGTACTTGCATTTTACAATTTATTTTATTATTTTGAGATAAGTTTATGAAGGTCTATGGCCGCTATTTGTATATATTTTTATGTTTATATTTTACAATTTATTTATTATTCCGTACTAGTTTTATGAAGGTCTATGGCCGCTATTCAACCGTCTCGGACCCTTAGTTATTTTACTAGTCTACAAATATTTTGTCTGAAGAATCCCAATTATATTCTTTTCGGGTAATAGACCATCTGCATGTCTAAGCCGACATCACGTACTTCGATGGATGTTACTGGAAGGCCGATAATTTTGGGGTTTTTCCTCAGGGTCGAGGACGGTTGTAAAGGGCAGGCAAAGAAGGCTTTCAGACCAGTTCAGTTCACTTCAGTTCAGTTTGAATTTTAGTTGAGTTCACTTCACTTCATAGTTCAGTTCAGTCCTCTTTAACAGTCAAGTCAAAACCTATACAGTCACAGTCAAGACTCTCTCGTGTTTCGTTATCACTTTTCCATCACATTTTTAAGCTACAAATATAAAAGTTACTCCACGGTTTAAATAAACCGTATTATCTCCTGTGTATGCGTATTCTTGTGTTCTCCCAAAGCCCCGAAACGCCAAAGTGGTGACCCCGACGTGATCTGTTGGCATACGGGAATACAAAAGTGTAACGTGTAATTGAGTGTAAGGCGTAACTCAAACTGCATAACGTAATAGCCATGCCAGGAGACCGTCAAAATACGCAGATAACGACGAAAAGTGCAACCATGATATCGCGAGTGCCAGACTTCAATCCTGCCGATCCAGAGCTTTGGTTTACAATCGTCGAAGCGAGTTTTTCAAGGCTGCAAATAACCGACAATATTCAGAGGTATTTTGAAGTTCTATCCATGCTACCGCCCCGGTATGTAAACGAAGTGCGAGACATCGTTATAAAACCTGTTGACAACAATTCTTACGCGTGCTTGAAGGAACAGCTAGTTAAACGAATAGGTGCCAGCCAAGAGGAGAAAACAAGGCGATTATTGGAGAATGAAGCTATGGGAGACGAGAAACCGTCTCAGTTTCTACGAAGGCTACAATCGTTAGCAGGTTCCGCAGTTCCGGAAGAAATGGTTAAAAGTTTATGGGTAAGACGTTTACCACCTAACTTGCAACCCATACTAGCCACTCCGCTCCGGCAGCCCCTTAGTGACGTAGCCGAACTGGCTGACAACATTTTTGCAGCGTTACCTCATCACGCAATAGCTGCTATAACACCCAGTGCGCCTACATTACCTCCAGATAACTCTCTAGTATCGCTTGTTCGAGAGTTGTCCCTGCAAGTGGCGGAATTCAGCAAAGAACTCACCGGCATCAGGCGAGAAATTGCATCTAGTCAGGCATCGTCATGTAATCGGGTATCGCGTTCACGATCGCGCTCACATAGCCGAAATCGTACCCAGCCCCGATCGTCGTCTCAACGCCCTCCAGGAGTATGCTGGTATCACTGGCGATATAAAGAGGCCGCAACAAAGTGCACTAAGCCCTGTTCATGGATACAGGAAAACTTCCAGGGGAGTCACTAATGGCGGCTAGTGACGCCCACCGGTCCATATCCCGCCGACTTTTCATTTGGGACGGGAACAGTAAAGTGCGTTTTTTAGTGGACACCGGTGCCGATTTGAGTGTGTATCCGCGTAACCGCGTACAGGAACAATGTAAACAGTCGACCTACTTCCTAACTGCCGCAAACGGGACGCCTATAGCCACGTATGGTTTCCTTTCATGTTGTTTAAATCTCGGTTTACGTAGAGACTTTTGTTGGAGATTCGTGATCGCAGATGTGTCAAGACCAATTCTTGGAGCCGACTTCCTAGCACATTTTGGATTGCTGCCCAATCTAAAAGAAGGTCAGTTACTCGATTCAAGCACCCAGCTCATCTCAAAAGGAGAGATGACTGAGTACAAATCAGGTAGTGTCAAGGTTATTACCGGCAAGTCTCCGTTCCATGAGTTACTCCTGAGATTTCCACAAATAACACGTCCTGATGGAGCAGTGCGGTTGACAAAACATCAAACTACTCATCATATTATCACCACTCCAGGACCTCCGATTGCACAGAAACCCCGTCGCCTTGCCCCAGATAAACTCCATATAGCAAAGAAGGAATTCAATGCCATGTTACAATTAGGCCTGGCCCGCCCTTCAAAGAGCCCCTGGGCATCACCACTCCACTTGGTTCCTAAACATGGGGATGAGTGGAGGCCCTGCGGCGATTACCGAGCACTGAACAACCGAACATGTCCGGACCAATACGGAGTGAGGCATATCCAGGATTTTTCACAGCTCCTCCACGGCACCACAATTTTTTCCACTATAGACCTCGTGCGAGCATTTAATCAAATCCCAGTTGCTAAAGAAGACATTCCTAAAACGGCAATTACTACACCTTTCGGACTATTTGAATTCCCTTTTATGACATTTGGTCTCCGTAATGCTGCGCAAACATTCCAAAGATTTATAGACGAGGTGACACGTGGACTGGATTTTTGCTACGCTTACATAGATGATATTTTGATAGCCTCCGTTTCACTAGAACAACATATGCTCCACCTAGAGATACTTTTTCAACGCCTGGAAGAATATGGAGTGGTAATCAACCCGAGTAAGTGCGTCTTTGGACAATCCCAAGTGAAGTTCTTGGGATACCTTGTCTCTGGAGAGGGCACAAGACCGTTGCCCCAAAAGGTGGAAGCCATCCAAGAATATCCGCAACCAGGCACAGTTAAGAAGTTACGAAGGTTCCTAGGTATGTTAAACTTTTATAGGAGGTTTATACCTAAGGCAGCCTATGTACAAGCCCCACTGAACGACCTGCTAAAAGAAAATGTTAAGGGTAACGCACCTGTAAACTGGACAGAACAAGCTATGGCAGCGTTCAACAGATGCAAGGAAGTCCTGATGGAGGCAGCGTTACTGGCTCACCCAAAATGCGATGCCCCGCTTGCCATTTTTACCGACGCCTCAGATTTTGCCGTAGGTGCGGCATTACAACAGTTTATTGATGGTGAGTGGCAGCCATTAGAATTTTTTTCAAGAAAGCTCAGTCCAACGGAACAGAAATACGGAGCGTATGATAGGGAACTTCTCGCTGTATACCTCGCTGTGAAGCATTTTCGTCATATGATAGAAGCTAGGCAATTCACAATATACACAGATCATAAACCGTTGATTTTTGCCTTCCGTCAGAAAACTACCCAGGTATCGCCACGCCAGTTTCGTCACCTGGATTTTATCGGTCAATTCTCAACAGATATACGTCACGTCGCCGGCAACGAAAATGTCGTCGCTGACGCCCTTTCAAGAATTGACCAAGTTGAAGAAAGCATCAATTATGAAGACTTGGCAGCGTCGCAAGCGACTGATGAACTTCAGAAGCTGCTGCATGATGGCTCATCGCTACAACTTAAGAAAATCCAAATGCCATTTACAAATATCGAGATTTACTGCGACGTTTCAACAGCAACAATACGACCCTATGTGACGCCACCATTCAGAACTGCTGCATTCAGGAGCTTGCATAATTTAAGTCATCCTGGGATCAAAGCAACTAGTAAACTAATTACTGAACGCTATGTGTGGCCTTCTATAAAGGCTGACTGCAGAAAATGGGCTCAGACATGCATAGAATGTCAACAGTCGAAAGTCACACGCCATGTGTTCGCTCCAATCGGTAAATTTGCTCCACCGTCGAGCCGGTTCGAGCATGTACATCTCGATATCGTTATCATGCCGCTTTCCGAAGGATACCGTTACTGTCTGACCATGATTGATCGGTTCTCCCGTTGGCCAGAAGCTGTACCTCTACAGGACCAAGAAGCGACAACAGTAGCCCGTGCATTCTATGAAAACTGGATTTGTAGATTTGGAGTACCCTTGCGAGTAACTACAGACCAAGGTCGACAATTTGAGTCATTCCTATTTAAACATCTGAACCGTTTAATAGGTATTACTCATATTCGAACTACTGCCTATCATCCTGCAGCAAACGGCATGGTAGAGAGGCTACATCGACAACTGAAGGCAGCTCTACGATGTCATCAGACTCGGTGGACAGAAAGCCTACCAACAGTTCTACTGGGCATTCGTCAATCTTGGAAAGAATATCTCAAGGCAACAGCAGCAGAAATGGTATATGGACAGCCACTACGCCTACCAGGCGAATTCCTCCATCCTCGTGGAATAGATTATGCTGGCAGTACCCCAGCACATTTTATTCAAGAGCTTCGAAGACAGTTCGACGCTCTTCGCCCATCACAAGTTAATCACCATGCTGATAACAAAATTTTCATCTTTAAAGACCTTGCCAATGCCAGCCACGTTTTCGTTCGCCATGACGCACAGAAGCAGCCGCTCCAAAGACCATATGATGGACCCTACCTAGTAATCTCACGAAGCGACAAAACTTTCGTGGTGAAAATTCGAGGTCGCGAGATAACGGTTTCAATCGAGCGGTTGAAACCTGCATACACCTTATTAGAGAACGATTTTGTACCGACAGTGCAACCTGAACCCGTGTTTGAAAACCGATGCCCTGCAGTGGAAGCACCTCAACCGTCGTTTCAGGAGTCAAACCCCGTTCGTCATACAAGATCTGGCAGAAGAGTTCATTTTCCTGACCGCTACCAGGCAAATTTTTCGTGATCTAAATCACTGGTAGGGGGGTGATGTGGCGGCATTAAAATCGTCCACACTCGCCTACCATATTGATTATTTTTCTTTTAATTTATTTTTTTTATTATTTCGAAGTATTTTATGTTTATAGCGTACTTGCATTTTACAATTTATTTTATTATTTCGAGATAAGTTTATGAAGGTCTATGGCCGCTATTTGTATATATTTTTATGTTTATATTTTACAATTTATTTATTATTCCGTACTAGTTTTATGAAGGTCTATGGCCGCTATTCAACCGTCTCGGACCCTTAGTTATTTTACTAGTCTACAAATATTTTGTCTGAAGAATCCCAATTATATTCTTTTCGGGTAATAGACCATCTGCGTGTCTAAGCCGACATCACGTACTTCGATGGATGTTACTGGAAGGCCGATAATTTTGGGGTTTTTCCTCAGGGTCGAGGACGGTTGCAGGGCAGGCAAAGAAGGCCTTCAGACCAGTTCAGTTCACTTCAGTTCAGTTTGAATTTTAGTTGAGTTCACTTCACTTCATAGTTCAGTTCAGTCCTCTTTAACAGTCAAGTCAAAACCTATACAGTCACAGTCAAGACTCTCTCGTGTTTCGTTATCACTTTTCCATCACATTTTTAAGCTACAAATATAAAAGTTACTCCACGGTTTAAATAAACCGTATTATCTCCTGTGTATGCGTATTCTTGTGTTCTCCCAAAGCCCCGAAACGCCAAAGTATAAATAAAACAAAGTTGTCTAATTTCCACTTATAGCTTCCACTCCTGCTTCCTTCCACTGTAGCTTCTTCGGGTGATTGTTATTCTTTGTCAACCATCTGAAGAAACTGCAGTGTAGTTAAACGCGTTATATCTTAGAGAAAAATATACCTGGAAATTAGACAGACAATTTCGTTTTACTTATACAAGTTGCATGAAATGAAATAGTTTGGTTAGATGGCCGAACCATCTCAGTTTTATATCCTCTATTTTTGATATGTTCTTTCTTCTTTTTTGGATGTTCTTAATTCGCAAAGCGTTAAAATTTATAAAAAAAGGATATTCGTTAGATATTATCATTTTTTTTCCCTTTATTTGGGTTTTTCGCCACTATCTAAAACTCAAAAAATATCAAAAATACCTGTTCTTATTTAAAGAAAGAATCACTGGGTAAAAACAAAAAAGCAAACAAAGACCAATTTCTCAGTGATTCTTTTTTGTAATAAATTTGCCTAACGAACAAAATTTTAAAGATATAAAAATGTTATAAACATTTTTACAAACTTTTAACGTTAACGTTTCAGAGGGTACTCTCCCCCCCGTTTTCAAAACTAAACTAAAAAACAAATTATATTAATTTGTAATATATAAAGAACCGAGTGAAAGTAAATATTTTTTTTTGTATATGTCAACGGTACTTACATTGACAAGAAATATATATATATATATATATATATATATATATATATATATATATATATATATATATATATATATTAAGGTATATATATATATATATATATATATATATATATATATATATATATATATATATACATATTATATATATATATATTAAGGTATATATATATATATATATATATATATATATATATATATATATATATATATTAAGGTATATATATATATATATATATATATATATATATATATATATATATATATACATATTATATATATATATATATATTATATATATATATATATATTACCGATTCTTTTAATACCGTTTTGGAATTATTCCAATTGATTTTATGACCCAATCCCATGAGTGTTGACAAATTCTTTTTTACTCCAACATCTAACGGTTTAGATGTCTCACCTATATAGAATTTGCCACATTCGCAGGGAATTTTATAAACCACATTTTTGGTATTTTGTTGTATATTGTTTGGTTTAGTCTTTGTTAATAGAGATCTAACAGTAGTTTTTGTTTTAAATGTCGTTCTTATGTTGTATTTATTTCCTACTCTTTTAATTGTGTCAGAAATACCGCGGATATAAGGAATTGTGAGGTTAATTATTTGAGAGTTATTATTATTGTTATTAATAACATGTCTGTTTTGTCTAGTATCAAAATTTTTAAGCGATTTATCTAGTAACATTTTTTGGGTAATTGTTTTTTATTAAAATGTCTTTTATGTGATTTGTTTCTTTTTGTAGTGTATCACTGACGGTCACGGGCGTAGCCAGGATTAGTTGGGAGGGGGAGAGGGAGGGGGGTTAGTTTGAAGTAAATAAAACAACAAAAATATACTTACATGAAATTTAATATCTATATATTCATCGGAAAAATTACGACATATTTATAAAGTTCTTAACTTTAAATGAAATGGTTAAATTAATTTCGTTCCTCTGCGCTAAATCTAAAACCATTAAAGAAGAAATCTTCGGCTTTTTCTTTTAAATATATCCACTACTTCATCTGCATGAATTTCTGTTCCATAGTGAATGTTCATGAGAGCCAAACCATTAAGTCTGTTTTCACTTGTAGTGTTTCGTCAATAGTTTTTCAGTCTCCTTAGGCTCGAGAAAGACCTTTCTGGGGTAGCAGTGGATACAGGAATGGTAGCCAAGATTTGTAGTAATGTGTAAATATTAGGATAAAGGTTTTTATCGCACATATCTAGGCATTCCAAACTAGATTTCGGGGTAGGCGAGATACTTGTCATCACTGTTTTCCATACTTCAAGTTTTGCTTTAACCACTGATATGTTGCTTTCGGGAAGCAGTGACGAGTACATGGAAATTGCTTCTTCAGTTTCAGAACTGGCAGTAAAATTTGAAGGTAGCACACCAGATAATGCTGATGCTACTTTACTATGTTTGGTAAACCTTTCAACCAATTGTTGAACTGTATGATCAAGGAATGGAATGAACAAATTAATTTTATAATACGTGCATACATCCAATGCAGGAATGTTCGGTCTATTTAATTTTCTTCCGACGACGCGTGGCATTCGCAGTATACCACCATTTTCTTCCAGTAAAACCTTTGCGTCTTCATAAAGATGAAGATATTCGACGTCAGTGTTGTTTCTTAGGAGTTGTAAGACATTAATAACATCATCTACATGTTTGAATGCCGTGATAAGATCGATGTCAATTGTCTGTAATTGTTTTGATAGCGAAAATGTATAACTCATAAGTTTTTGAAGAATCACTAAACACATTACAAAATCCGAAGATAGAAGCGTACTTAGCAATTGGACGGCTTGTTGCGATGTTTCCTTATTGTGATTAAATTGGAGTTCTTCGAGAGCATTCACAATCGCTGAATAAATTTCCCTGAATCTTCTGCAGCCCCATCGTAACCTTGGCCAACCACAAGAGAACATTCAAGTCCATGCTTTTTCAGAGCTGTAATAATAAGATTTGCGAGACCGGATCCTGAAACATCGACCGTTGGAATGAACTCAAGGAACATCTCTTTAAGTATATGGTGTTTATTATCTGTAAAATCAACATATCGAAGACATAACGAGACTTGTTCTACATGTCCGATGTCGGTGGTTTCGTCAGCCAGAATCGCAAATAGTTTGGCTTTCTTTACTTCTTCAATTATTTTATGTTGAATTAATTCACCACAAATGTCAATTATTTCGTTTTGGATCTGAGGGCTTGTGTACAGGGCATTCTTCTGTGAAGTATTCAAATGCTCAGCCAGATCTTTATCTCCAGACTCAGCCGCAAACCGCAACAGGGCTCTAAAATTACCATCATTCTGTAGTGGTTGTTCAGGTTCTGGTGATTCTGGTGTAATTTGTATGCGCCCCGAATCGGTTTTACCTCTCAAGGAGATGCTTTGTTTGCCGCAAAAAATTATTGCTTTTTCGATAGGGATTAGTTTCTTTCGATTCTCCTCTTGTTTCTTTCTTTCAAAAGACAGCTGTTCAGTGACCGAAAAAGCCTGCGAAGACATTACTTTTAGAAAGTTATCTGCCAGTTCTGAATTTCGCTTGTGGTATCCCGATTTCGCATGAGCTTCAAATATTTCTAGGGCATTTTTCCACTTACAAAAAGGTTCGGTTACCAACTGGCCGATCCTTTGATGACCGCCTTTATCTTCATCAAGCGAACGTCCCATTACCACGCAAACTCTGCAGTATGCTCCACTTTTATATTCCGAATATGACAACCAGAGGAATCTCTCCAACCATTTCAATTGAAAGTGCAAGTTTCGTTTTGTGGAAATAGGAAACTTATTATCTCTGGGTGGGTTCCATGGCGTTTTTAAAATTTGGACTTTAAAATATCCATTCAAGATTTTTTCTTGATTCGCGTAAAAACCAATATCCAACTTAGCTACAGTTGTAAAAGATGAGGTAACAGACAAGCTGGCCTGTTGCACACTAGATGTAGATTCGGCAGTTGAAGGTATCGAACAGGGCACCAGCGACATGACATCGATTTTGACATTCGGTATTGTGATTGTGGTCGAGGGCCCGCTTGTCATCACAGTCTTATTATCAGCATGCAAGGTAGCTGAAGCTTTGATAGCTAAATCCAAATTTGTTTATTAGAAACCCCTTGACTACACCACTTTTTCCAGTAGTTCATACCTTTAAGTTTATCACCCTTCCTTTTTTTCCCCTCCATTTTTGGACAGTAATAATGATTCACGTATCTATCCCTAACAAGGTCACCGAATAACACTGCAATACAATTACTCACTTACACGGTACACTTAATTCTCTTCATTATTCGTTCACCACTTTTCACTTATATTCGCTTCGAGTTCGCATGGAACAATACTGCCGTAAGCGCGGTCACGCGCCGCTTATGTAGCAACCCAGTAGTAGCCGTCCAGAAACTACCAGAAACTTCCACAAAGCTCCGCTCATTCCGACCGAGGGGCGTGGTGAATAATCGAGAAACAACGCAAAGTTTCCATACGATACAAAATAGTTCGACTACTCGACAAGAGATGGCGTTACTGTGCGCAACGTCCACTAGTTCGGATATATATTCAATTCAAATGTAATAATTTAACTCTCTTCACTCCTCGTATTTTTTCGTTATAATATTAGGTAATATTTGGCTTATTTCGGGGAGGGGGGGGGGGGGGGTAATCCCCAAAACCCTCCCTTGGCTACGCCCGTGCTGTCGGTGCAAACAAGTTTTGCTCTGTCATATAAACTGTTAATGACTCCTATTTTGACCGATTTGAAAAGAAATTGAGATACCTATCTGTGTTTGTCGGTTTTCTGTAAACTGTAGTTTTTAATGTGTTGTTTTGTTTTATTAAAGTGTCGAGGAATGGCAATTTATTCTCCTTCTCCATCTCTAAAGTACACTTAATTGTAGGCTCTCGAGAATTTATATCTTGTAAAAAATATTTAGATCGTCAATGCTATGTTGCCATATAGCAAAAATATCATCAACATACCTAAGCCATATTAATGGCTTTTTAAGAGATTTATTTAATATGTCATTCTCGAGTTCCTCCATAAAGATATTACTCATCAAAGGAGAAAGAGAAGAACCCATTGCCATTCCGAAATTTTATTGATAATAATCATTTTCTAATTGAAAATATGTGATTTTTAAGCACAGAGTTAATAATTCCAACATTGTATTTATGTTTAGTTTAGTGCGGTCTTTTAATGTTGTGTCATTCATGTTCTAATCTCTTTCTAACTATTAAAAGTGATTTATTTAATATGTCATATATATATATATATATATATATATATATATATATATATATATATATATATATATATATATATAATATAATTGTTGTCAATGTAAGTATCGTTGACATACACAAAAAAAATATATTCACTTTCACTCGTTACTTTATATATTACAAACTAATATAATTTATTTTTTAGTTTAGTTTTGAAAACGGGGGGGAGAGTATGCTCTGAAACGTTAACGTTAAAAGTATGTAAAATTTTTTATAACATTTTTATATCTTTAAAATTTTGTTCGTTACGCAAATTTATTACAAAAAAGAATCACTGAGAAATTTGTCTCCGTTTGGTTTTTTTCTTTTTACCCAGTGATTCTTTCTTTAAATAACAGGTATTTTTGATATTTTTGAGTTTTAGATAGTGGCGAAAAACCCAAATAAAGGAAACAAAATATATGAACACGCCACAATCATTCAGACATTACTTAGATATTATCATGTTTATGTTTAGTTATGTGGATATAACGATATTCATTTTATCTACGGATATAGTGGAAAGGCAAAGGCCACAGTGTGCGAATTACACAGACAATGTCACAGTCTTAATAGGACCTTTAAAACGAGTTTTTATGTAAACTCACCAGGACTTTAAAAACTTTAGACTTAAAAGGGATCAGTATGGCGAAATGATAGATTTAGAAAGTAAATTTTAACTGAATTCAACGTAATTGATTCATGTTAATTAAGATGAAGTGAAACTTCTCAAATAATCACAAAACACAATGATAAATTTAATTACACGAGTGATACCTCAGCGGTTCATATATAGCGTTTCTTATTACATCACCTTGTATCATTATGTATATGTCGCTCTCTTTTGCTTCACTCCCGTGGCGTCGGGATGTACAGCTCTCTTTCTTCTTCTCTCTACGTTATATCTTCTCTCTCATGTAACGAAATGTGCTTCTCAAAAATGTTCTTCACTCTCAATTCTCGTCCAATTATCGAATCGCCGCCTAAAAAGTTTCACTTCAAACATTGCCTAATAAAAATGAGATTTTAAGTTATAAAAAATAGTTTTCCTAAAATGTCTTCTTTGTTTTTATTTGGATGCGCTTTACAGTACTGCTCACAAGAAGTTTAAAAGCGATTTACTCGAAAATGGTGCATCTTGTTACTGCGAACTAAGACTACCTCTTTTACGTAAAAAAGTCAGGGATTTCATAATTTTGAATGAAAATAATTTTAAAAAAAATCGAACAAAAAAAATTGGGCAATTATTACTTTGCATCCCTGATTGTGTCAAGTTCGTTGCGGCGTCTAAAGTCAACAACGTTACAGCAGTCACCAAATTTCATAACTGTTTTTCATTATAGAAGGAGCCAAAGAAATAGCGAATATTGAAAACTACAAGGTCCGAACAATCAGAGAAGAAAGGGGTGAGCTAAATACACGAAACGACGCTCCCACCATTCCAAAAGTATGGAAATCCCTTCTGAAAAAAGACGAAACGCGGCGGCAAGGTAGAAAAATTAATAAACGGACGCCCGACAGCGTTGCCGAGCGCCGCAAATATTCGCCGTCTTCGCCCCTGACTGTGATATATATATGATTTAATGACAAATATACAATCAATGTATAAATCACCAACTTTCACAACTGTTTTTCATTATAAAACGGTTTCGGAAATTTCTGAAAAACCGTCTTCAGGATGCTACATTTAGAGGGGCGAAGCTCATTTAGGATACATTATTTATTTGACAAAGTACCATTATTTTTAACAGTAGGAGACTCACTGTTTTTTTTTTCAAATGTTGTCCACTTCGAAATGCCAATTAAGATTTTGGCGAAACGTCGTAACTCTTCACAGAATCAACGGATCGACATCCGAAATGTTTCTAAATCATTCCGGGTGTCGGTCCGTTGATTCTGTGAAGAGTCACGACGTTTCGTAAAAATCTCACTTCGAAACAAAGGCATTGGCCAACGCTCCTTTAAAACCTACACTTTGGAAACACTACGTGGAGGATACTTTTCTAATATCGAATCACGGAAACGATCTTTTAAACAACTTCCGAACCCAGTTAAACGCAAAAAGTCGAACAGGATAGAAGAAACTTTCTGGAATCCTCGAATACACAGTGTATAGAAAACCAACTAACACCGATCGATACCTCAACGCTAAATCCTATCATCATCCTTCTCAAATCCAAGCAGTAGCGAACACCTTGATTTCCAGATCCTTCCCTACTGACACTGCCAGATACCCGAAGCGAAGAACTACCAAAAATTTCCACCATCCTTAGACAAAATGGATATTCAGAAAATTGTATCAGGAAGGCCATTCGCCGCCAGGAAACCCAAACACGAAGAACAATAGAGGATCATGAACCAAATACACCAAAGGTCCTGCTACCATACGTAAAAGGAATCATAAGACCAGAACAGCCTACTAGCCGCACAAAACTGTCGTAAACATCCTAAAAAAAAACCCCAAGGACAAAGTTAGACTGGAAAATCATGGGGTGTACAGTATATTTTGTTCCGACTGCAACAGAACATACATAGGACAAACAAATAGACGAATATCATCGGCCAGAATACAAGAACATAAAAACAACTTAAAAACAAACCACTTCCGCTCTGTTCCAGCACCATATACAAACAGGACATAAAACAATTTTGAAGGAGCATACATAATAATTAATTAAACAGTTTCTAGAAGCTATATCCAATTTAAGTGCAACTGATTATTGTATTAACTGCTAGATTTAATTTCCGCCGCACATATATACAGCGTCTTAAACTGACATGTAGAAAGATTGTAGTACCCTGACTGTGATTTGTCCTTAATTCAGAACCCACATCTATCCTTTTATAAATCATCATAACAGTGCGATCCTTAAAATTAAGCGATAATGAAGCACACTGAATAATGTCGGAAACTTGTGGTGCGGTAAAACAGAGCACGTAAAAAATGGCCTTAATTCAGAATTGGTGGTATATATAATATATATATATATATATATATATATATATATATATATATATATATATATATATATATATATATATATATATATATATATATTATATATATATATTATATATATATATACACATATATATATATATATATATATATATATATATATATATATATATATATATATATATATATATATATATATATATATATATATATATATATATATATTGAATACAATTGAAAAAAGTTTTCATTGAAGCGATTTATTTAAACATACATTGTAATTACTTAAATATTAAAACTATAAAATTCCTTATATTAAGTGTTAAATTTAATATCTGCCAATATTTTGCTTACGTCGTACATAACTATATGATTTTTTATGTTAAACAAGATATCTTAATATACAAATTCATTCATCAAGTGCGTATTGTTTCGGGCGGAAATCTGATGACACAAAAGTGTGGGAGAATAGAGTGGATATAGAAGAACTTCCAGATCAAGTTCCAATAATATTTTCTTCACATGGGCTCCCATCAATAAATCTGCCATATAGCATGTAATATTTAAAAACCTATCGTTAGAGCAACTT
>JARFXV010001215.1:57500-175000 GCA_031761425.1 Cosmopolites sordidus
CATTAAAATTACAAACCAAAATTTAATGGTTAGTTTTGACGTGGTGAGTTTATTTACTAATGTACCAGTTGATAAATCACTTTTAATCGTTAGACAAAGATTAGAACATGACACAACATTAAAAGACCGCACTAAACAAATACAATTTTGGAATTATTAGCTCTGTGCTTAAAAACCACATAATTTCAATTAGAAAATGATTATTATCAACAAAAGTTCGGAATGGCAATGGGTTCTTCTCTTTCTCCTTTGATGAGTAATATCTTTATGGAGGAACTCGAGAATGATATATTAAATAAATCTCTTAAAAATCCAATAATATGGCTTAGATATGTTGATATATATTTATATATATATATATATATATATATATATATATATATATATATATATATATATATATATATATATATATATATATATATATATATATATATATTTCTATATTTTTCTATATATTTATATATATATATATATATATATATATATATATATATATATATATATATATATATATATATATATATATATTTCTTTTCCAACCACTCAAAATCGGTCAAAATAGAAGTAAATAAAAATTTATATGACAGAGCATAATATGGCTTAGATATGTTGATATATATTTATATATATATATATATATATATATATATATATATATATATATATATATATATATATATATATATTTCTTTTCCAACCACTCAAAATCGGTCAAAATAGAAGTAATTAAAAATTTATATGACAGAGCATAATATGGCTTAGATATGTTGATATTTATATATATATATATATATATAATATATATATATATATATATATATATATATATATATTTCTATATTTTTCTATATATTTATATATATATATATATATATATATATATATATATATATATATATATATATATATATATATATATATATATATATATATATTTCTATATTTTTCTATATATTTATATATATATATATATATATATATATATATATATATATATATATATATATATATATATATATATATATATATATATATATATATATATATTTCTATATTTTTCTATATATTTATATATATATATATTTCTTTTCCAACCACTCAAAATCGGTCAAAATAGAAGTAATTAAAAATTTATATGACAGAGCAAAACTTGTTTGTACCGACAGTGATACACTACAAAAAGAAACAAATCACATAAAAGACATTTTAATAAAAAACAATTATCCAAAAAATTTTATAGATAAATCGTTTAAAACTTTTGATACCAGACAAAACAGACAATTTATTAATAACAATAATAATAACTCTCAAACAATTAACCTCACAATTCCTTATATCCGCGGTATTTCTAACACAATTAAAAGAGTAGGAAATAAATACAACATAAGAACGACATTTAAAACAAAAATTACTCTTAGATGTCTATTAACAAAAAATAAACCAAACAACACATAACAAAATACCAAAAATGTGGTTTACAAAATTTCCTGCGAATGTGGCAAATTCCCTATAGGTGAGACATCTAGACCGTTAGAATAAAAGAGAAAAAAAACCTTAGAAAGGGCGATTTTAATAAATCTCGAATTTGTCAACACGCATGGGAATCGGGTCATAAAATCAATTGGAATAATTCCAAAACGGAGTTATATCGCAGATGTACCATGTACCCATTAATTATGTCTGCCATCCCTGAAACAGCCCTTATGGCCCTTACGTAGTTTGTTTATGTTACTGTGGCATATAAGTACCTCTGGCACCAGACGCAAGGCACTCTACGATTAGCATCTGTTGATTCGACTTCGGGTCTCGACCGCATCGATTTTAATTTATTACTTTTGTAGTAGTCATATAAGAGAATATTTGTGAACTAGTTTTAGTTTTGATAAAATAAAAAGTTTTTAAAAACAAAGTTCGCTGAAATTTTCATTTAATCGGCGCAGTCGGTAGGATTGTCGGGCGTGTTTTTCGTGTGTCCAAGATTCGCAAATAGAAGAATTCTTTATAGTGAACAGTTGGACTGACCAGAACAAACTCGCTTCTGTCTCTACAGTTTGCCGGCAATTCGAACATAAAACAAAACCAACCACTTGCTGAAACCAAGGAGCACCTGATTATTGCGAATTAATCATATCATCGCACAACCAGCGTTTTCCAGCAGCCGAAGTGACCAACCCATTTGATCAACACCGCAGCCAGAGAGAGATCACCCCTTGAAGGCAAATCCTGCTAAAGAAAACTAGAACGTGAGTTTCCTTTTTTTTGTATGTGTATTGATCAAATCATTCTGAATTTTAATTTTATTATTTAGTATTCTCACTCTATCTTATTTTTTTTTTCCTTTTATTTTTTCGATCTATTACTTAACCTATGACTACATCATATACCCCAGACCAACTTGCTAATATAAACCTTCAAACCATAATTGAGAACGGAAATAATTCTGTAAGGATGGCCGAATCATTGAGAGCTACCGTCCCTCTCTTAAAAACTTTCAATGGAAACCCAGACCACTTAGAAGCTTTTATTAATATTATAGACATATTTTATAATAGATACAACACGGAAATTAAAGAAGCTTTAAGATTAAAATTTGGTGACTCAATTTCTCGTCAAAATCTAACACAACAATTAATCTTTTCAACAAAAAACAATAATGAATCTACCTTAGATTACGTTCACAGGCTAAAAATAAAAACACTTGTTCACCATATCAGTTCAAAGATACAAGCAGAACCTTTGGACATTAACGTCAAAATAACATTAATTGCTCAAACGGAACTAACCGCTACACATAATCTAATGTCGAATGTACCCCAAGAATTAAAAACTATTCTTATCATTCAAAATCTCACTGATTTGACCACAGATTATGAAATGATCAATAATCAATTGACATTTAAAAGCCAATTTAACCAGATCAACCCTATGAAACATATGCATAAACCCATCATACCTCCTATGCCGTCTCAACATAGAGCAAATATAAACCCTAACCAACAGCAATTCCAACAAAATAAACCATTTCCAACAGGTCCAGTCTTTATACAACCGCGGACAAACCCAAACCAGAATCATTTCCCGACTAATAGGCACGTTTTTGGTAAACCTCAAAATGTTTTTAAACCCACAAATAATACAAATTTCCCAAAACCCACACCCATGGCAGGTGTTAGTATTCAACCCAAGAGACCGATAGATTATCAGAACCGTTGATTATCAGAACTTTCTAGAACCCGAATCCACGTAGAATGAGTCCATCCCGAGTACCGATGAAATATATGACAAATTTTCCAATACCAGCCTCGGAAACACACCATGCTTAAGCTTGAATGCATTCCAAATAAACGCACTCCCATTTATTTATATTTCAAATCCAGACACATTACTATTGATAGATATCGGATAACATACTTCACTTTTACGTCGTTCTATAGCGGAACGATATTTTCCTCATAAAATCAAATCATCTAAAAGTACACTACAAACGTGTACTGGTTCTCGCGAGGCATCCCATAAAGCCTCCATAAACCTTTTATCCGAGTACGTACGTATTACGAAACCATTAGAATTTATTTTATTTGCATTTCACGACTACTTTGATGGCATTCTCGGTCTTAGACATCTACAAGAACTTAATCTTAATATCGATTTAACCAATCAATGTTTATATAATGACAAGATAGATACAAATCCCTCTGTATTTTCGGGATGATTTCACGTTTCAAAAAATCGATATTCCCCCAATGACAAAGCAGAGGGTAATAATCAAAACAGACCTCGAAGAAAATTTCGAAGGTATCTGGCCAGAGTATGACAATGGTCAAATAGAAATAAACCCCACATTAATAAGGGTTCAGAATGGACAATTCACACTAGAAATAAATAACTACTCCCCAACACCATTTTTCGAATTCATGGATATCGGAACACCTAGAGAAATCATAAAACCATTCGATAACAGCAATTATGAAATTTTTAATTTAAAACAAGTCAGATATGAATTTCATTTCATCGACCAATGTGAAAATAAGGTTCAAGATGTTTTTTCACTTATAAGACACCAACATTTAAATGCAGAAGAAAAACAAGCTTTGGAAAAAATAATACGCACATATCCCAAAGTATTGCATAAACCAGGTGATAGACTGACCTTTAGCAACCGTGTCAAACACGAGATAAAAACGAAGGACCAAACACCTGTCCATACGAAGACGTACAGATATCCATACGTCCATAAAGAGGTAAAAAGGCAAATCGAAGACATGCTAAACGATAACATTATCAGACCATCAAGCTCTCCTTGGAGTAGCCCCGTATGGATTGTCTCTAAGAAGGTCGATGCCTCAGGAAAAAGAATATGGCGGATGGTAATTGACTATAGGAAAATAAACGAAAAAACCATCGATGACAGGTATCCACTACCTAATATAACAGATATCCTCGATAAACTGGGCCGGGCACAATATTTCACAGCACTAGATTTGGCGAGTGACTTCCATCAGATTGAGATGCACCCAAATTCTATAGAAAAAACAGCTTTTAGTGTAGAAAATGGCCACTATGAATACACACGAATGCCCTTTGGTTTAAAGAATGCCCCAGTGACATTTCAGAGAGTTATGGACAATGTATTGCAAGGGTTACAAGGCAAAATTTGCTTAGTCTACATGGACGACATAATTATATTCTCTACGTCCTTACAAGAACACATATCAAGCCTTAAACTGGTATTTCAAAGGCTAATTGAAAACAATATGAAAATACAAATAGACAAATGCGAATTTTTGCATAAGACAATCGAATTTCTCGGTCACGTAATTACACCGGAAGGCATAAAACCCAATCAAAACAAAATCCAGGCCATAAAACAATTTCCAATACCCAAAACGCAGAAGGAAATCAAGTCGTTCTAGGTTTAATTGGTTATTTTAGGAAATTTATAAACGATTTCGCAAAAATTACAAAACCCATGACCTCTTGCCTGAAGAAGAATAAAAAGGTTACTCACGACCGAGCTTTCGTCGAATCCTTCCAACTCTGTAAAGATCTTTTAATGAACGACCCAATTCTATAACATCCCGATTTTACCAAACCATTTATATTAACAACGGATGCATCAAATTATGCAATCGGAGCCGTCCTATCACAAGGAGCACTCGGGAAACACCTCCCTATAGCATACGTGAGTAGGACGTTGAACCCTGCCGAGTGCAATTATTCGACGATCGAAAAGGAGCTATTGGCAATAGTATGGGCGACCAAATATTTCAAACCGTATTTGTTTGGTACTAAATTCACGATTGTGTCTGATCATAAGCCTCTACAATGGCTGTTCCCCATAAAAGAGCCAAATTCAAAACTAGTCAGATGGAGACTCAAATTGTCGGAATACGATTATCAAATCGTCTACAAAAGAGGGAAATTAAATTTGAATGCCGACGCTCTATCAAGACCACCAATAGAAGTACACCCAATAGAGAATAAGTCTGACATAACAGGAGAAATGCCGTTAGCCTGCGACGACTCCAATTCTGATCGTTCAAAGAAATTGATCTCCGAAGAGGACTATTGGTATAAAATCGATAAATTTTTAAAAAAGTCCGAAGCATATTTATCCGATACCGAAGGCGTTAAATTCGACCCGCCTATTGAAAAAAACACAACTGTAAAAGAAATATCTGCTCGAAGTG
The DNA here is from genome assembly GCA_031761425.1 of Cosmopolites sordidus. Lineage (NCBI taxonomy): Eukaryota > Metazoa > Arthropoda > Insecta > Coleoptera > Curculionidae > Cosmopolites > Cosmopolites sordidus. Next base: position 63,194 of record JARFXV010001215.1, read on the forward strand.
AACATAGTGAACCTTTCCTTAAAAGTAGTGAGCCTAAAATAAATATAATATCGGATATTCAAATTAGACCTCCTCACATGCTAAGTCAAAACAAGAGAAACAAGCTAAGCAAGAGCAAGTCCAATCAGAGATACGAAGGCAGGATACGGATGATGGCACGCATCAAGACAGCAAGTCTACATGCGAGACTATACATACGTCACAAGAAAATCCCATCCTAGGTGCACCGTATACAAACAAAATTGTAAACTCTTTCAAAAATCAAGCAATATTTAAATATTCAAAAAATAACACGCCGATGAAGCAAATAGAAAAACCATTCGAGAACAAAACAAGATTAACCTTCTTTCTACTTAATGAACCTTCTGAGGAACTAATAAGTAACCTCATATTAGAATATATGAAACCCGATTCTTACTGTCTCCATTTCCATTCAAAAGAACTCGAGCCAATTGTACTAAACACATTCAGAAAATACTTTAATAACAATTCATATAGTTTACAAATCTCGAACAACTTCGTCCCCGATATTTATGAAAGAGACGATCAGCAACACAAAATCAAAATATACCACGAGACAAAAACCTCTCATCGTGGTGCGACCGAAAATATAAAATCAATTAAGAAAAACGCTTATTGGTCGAATATGGAAAAAGATGTTCTAAACTATATAAACGCTTGTGAGATATGCCAACAAACAAAGTACGACCGAAAGCCCTATAAAATTATTTTCAAACCAACCCCCATAGGTTCTAAACCATTTGAACACCTATACGTAGATGTGTATACTGTTAACAATGTTAAATTCTTAACCGCAATCGACAGTTTTTCTAAATTCGCGCAAGCCATCCTTATTACAGCGGAAAACTCCATTGAAATTAGCAAAGCCCTAATTAAATATTTTTCTAATCACGGTATTCCAGCAAAAATTACCACGGATAACGGTCCACCCTTCAAAAATCAAGTCATTCTAGACCTGTGCAAATTCCATCAAATAGAAATCCATTACATCACTCCAAGAAATCCAAATTCCAATTCACCAATTGAGAGATTCCATTCTTCTCTAAGAGGAGCCCTCTCGTCCTTAAAACTTGTAAACCCAAACAAAAACACAGCCGAGCGAATGGATATCGCTCTATTAACGTACAATAACAGTTTGCATTCGTCACATGACTATACCCCTTTCCAAATTATCAAAGGTAACCTAAATTACAAAATTAATGTGGATAAAAACTTGGATGAATTACAAACAGACTACATAATAGATCTAGCGGAAGCATTTAAAGAAATAAATAACAGCATAGGAGACAAACTAAGAAACAAACAATCAAAGATCTTAGCCAAAAGAAATATTGAAAGAGATCCAGAACCTCAATTCGAACCGGATGAGAGAATTATTATTAAAACCACGCAGTTAGCCCATGCGAAAAAAGACCAACCAAGATATAAAATAAAAAAATTGCCTGCAACGAAAATTAATAAAACCCGAATAAAACGAAAAGTCAAACCAAAAAATATTGTTTCAGATCCGCTATGCGAAGTCGAACAATCATCTTTTACCTCCTAATGGGGACATCGCTAAGTTACGAAGTCGAACCCATAAACAACCCAATGTTACCCGTCTTAAAAGGGACCAGTTTTGTCATCAATAACCACTATACTGTATATTATCATATAAACATTACTAACATTAAGACATGCTTATATCACATAGAGAAAACTGCTTTGCATGTAAATGAAACAATTCACAAAGACTGGAATACAAAAATTTCCATCATTGAAGAAATCTCTCACATAATATTCGCTAAGCTAAACTATACTTTTACCACAATAACTAATCTCAAGAACTTACTCGGTCACTACACAAACGTAAAACCCATCTTTAGACATAAACGAGGATTAATCCAATCTTGTAGGAGCCACGGAAAAGTGGTTATTCGGTACATTAGATGCAGAAGATCAAGTACAAGAATTACATCAAAACCCTTAGAAACAATCAAGATATCCTTAACAAGGATCTAAATTCGCAGAAAATAATCGTAGGAAAATTAACACAAATTTTAGACTCCCAACTAAAAACTATAGAACATATTCAAATGAAAATACTTGAGAAAATTAAAGAGTTAGACCTAGAGGAAAAATCTATTTTTACAGCAATTTATATTTCATTCATAATCGACAATATTAGCCTAGAACTCTTACAAATTGAAAACACATGCCAAAACATTCAAACAGCAATCAATTTTGCACAAACTGGCGTCATGCATTATTCTATTCTAAAATATAAAGATCTATCGAGAATATTAAAAGATGTTAATGAAGATCAAATAATACCCTTTGACAACATAATAAAATATTACGAAACTATGCATGCTGAAACAACCATTCTGAATGATTTGATAATATTTACAATACACATCCCCCTTATAAGAAAAACCCCTTTTCTATTGTATAAAGTTTACCCTATACCTATCCTAAATAGAACTATAAGTGTAGAACATTCATATTTACTAAGCTCCACTGATAACTATTTTACACTAAACGAGGAATGTCCGAAAGTAGAGAACTATTACCTGTGTATTCATAAGAAACTTACCAAGAAAGATCAATGTTTATATTTAATGCTAAACCTAAAAGGGCAATGTCCAACAATTCCAGTCGTTTATAAACAACGATCAATTCTCCAATTATCCGATAAGTCATTGCTAATAATTCCAAAAAAGCAACAAAAAATAAACTTTCAATGTCCAAACCAAAGATCAGTTGAAATAATAAATCAACCTTCAATTATATTTCCAAGAAACTGCGAAACAACAATCGATGATTTTAGGTTTGCAAAACAAAACTCTAAAGTAATTAACCTCAGATTTAAATTACCCAAAGTGTCCATTAATTTCTCCAATTCTTATAAGGAGACATCAATCGAGGTCGATGAGATTGACCACTCCATGATCAAACAAGCTAAAAAACAAATTAACGATTTAAGAATTCATGAATTACAGACACTAACATCTGGTTACTCTTATTGGAAAGAATGCACAGTTGGAGCTCTAATCTTAGTGGTCATTACTTTATTTATTGTATACCTTTTGAAATGTTACAACAAAAAACCAAAAAGCCTAGGCATAAATATTGAATTACAAAGTGTTTCTCAAGAACCCACCACTTCAGAAAAACCTTCAGTATTTTCTGAAGCTTAAGAAGGGAGGAGTTATATCGCAGATGTACCATGTACCCATTAATTATGTGTGTCATCCCTGAAACAGCCCTTATGGCCCTTACGTAGTTTGTTTATGTTACTGTGGCATATAAGTACCTCTGGCACCAGACGCAAGGCACTCTACGATTAGCATCTGTTGATTCGACTTCGGGTCTCGACCGCATCGATTTTAACTTATTACTTTTGTAGTAGTCATATAAGAGAATATTTGTGAACTAGTTTTAGTTTTGATAAAATAAAAAGTTTTCAAAAACAAAGTTCGCTGAAATTTTCATTTAATTACGGTATTAAAAGAATCGTTAACAAAATACAGAAGATCAAAAGAAACCGCTATAATTAATTTAAATAAAAATAAATGTATTGCTATGCCTTCGGTAGATTTAAATTTAATATGGTTCCAGATTCTAAAAAATACAATTAAAAACATTTAAGAATTTCAATAAACAATCACAATCACACGGTAAACTTCACCTATATATATTTTTTTGGTAGTATGTCACTGTCATTAAAAACTAATTGTCAATGTAAGTATAATTGACATAAACAAAAAATATATTTACTTTCTATCTTTTTACTTTATTTTTAGGTTCGTTTTGAAAACGGGAGGAGAATACTTCCCGAAACGTTAACCTTAAAAGTTTGTATATTTTTTTAGAACATTTTTATATTTTTAAAATTTTGTACGTTAGTCAAATTTATTACAAAAACGAATCACTGAGAAATTTGTCTCCGTTTGATTTTTTGTTTTTACCCAGTGATTCTTTATTTACATAAGAACAGATATTTTGATATTTTTTGAGTTTTAGATCGTGGCGAAAAACCCAAATAAAGAAAAAAATATATGGACACGCCACAATCATTCAGACATTACATAAACTTAGAAAAACCTATAGTGAACCAAATGCAAAAGAAAAAAAGGCCAACACTATTAGCGCAAAAATTAGAACTGTTCCTTCCAGGTGTCATCTCTATTGAGGTTGGGAACTATAGTAGAAACATCTTAGTTTCCGTTGTGAGCTTTATGTATTAGAACGCTTCCGTTCTTACATTTTGCAACCAGGATATTTTCTTATTTTTCGCTCATTATTTGGAGTAGTTCATATTTCTTTACCTAGGTATGAGGTTTTTCCAATCTGTATTATTACAAGCTGTAGAAAAGTATACTTCATTTCAATTCTTCTATTGGAACCCTCAGTGTGAAACACTAAACTTACCAGAGATTTACCACTAAACACCAAATCACTTTTTTTTAAGTTTTCGATGCACTAACCATGCTAGCATCATCAGGAGATGATTTAATCTATTTATAAAACTAAACTATGTTCTATTTATAAACTAAATTATTAAATAATCTCCTGATGATGCTAACTTGGTTAGCGAAACGTGCGTCGACACCTTTAAAAAAGTGATTTGGTGTTTAGCTATCTTTTTGAGTTTAGTATACATCATTTCTAAAACGATGTTGCAGTAATGTTTACATTCCAAATGTGTGTAGTTTGTAATGTCTGGTCTCACAACCAGACATTAACAAAGACCAGATCTAACAGTTTAATGTTCTTAACCTCTTCTTCTATTCTTCTGTTCTAATAAATATATATATATATATATATATATATATATATATATATATATATATATATATATATATATATATATATATATATATATATATATATATATATATATATATATATATATATATATATATATATATATATATATATATATATATATATATATATATATATATATATATATATATATATATATATATATATATATATATATATATATATATATATATATATATATATATATATATATATATATATATATATGGTTGTTGGCTGTGGATAGGGTCTCCCTATTCTTGATGGTATGTTATATGTCGGCGCCCTGAAGAGTCTAAACCTCGAGAGACGAAACATATGTCATCCAGTTGAAGGGATAGGTGGGGCTCCTTCCCTGTCAAGCAAGCAACCAACAAAAGTGTTCACTTAGGCTGAGACGCAGGTTGTTGTGTGTTCCACATGAGATTGTGGAACCCAACGGTTGGGTGTCTGATGACACTCAACTACTGCTGTCTCACTGGACGCAGTCCAAGAAAATCTAACACTACATATATACGCCATCCGACGGGAGGTCGGCGAAAAACATGGGTTGTTGGCTGTGGATAGGGTCTCCCTATTCTTGATGGTATGGTATATGTCGGCGCCCTGAAGAGTCTAAACCTCGAGAGACGAAACATATGTCATCCAGTTGAAGGGATAGGTGGGGCTCCTTCCCTGTCAAGCAACCAACAAAAGTGTTCACTTAGGCGGAGACGCAGGTTGTTGTGTGTTCCACATGAGATTGTGGAACCCAACGGATGGGTATCTGATGACACTCAACTACTACTGTCTCACTGGACGCAGTCCAAGAAAATCTAACACTACATATATACGCCATCCGAAGGGAGGTCGGCGCCCTGAAGAGTCTAAACCTCGAGAGACGAAACATATGTCATCCAGTTGAAGGGATAGGTGGGGCTCCTTCCCGGTCAAGCAACCAACAAAAGTGTTCACTCAGTGTCAGGCGGAGACGCAGGTTGTTGTGTGTTCCACATGAGATTGTGGAACCCAAAATTTATATATATATATATATATATATATATATATATATATATATATATATATATATATATATATATATATATATATATATATATATATATATATATATATATATATATATATATATATATATATATATATATATATATATATATATATATATATATTTATATATATATATATATATATATATATATATATATATATATATATATATATATATATATATATATATATATATCCCTTTGTGGATCAGACCTTGACGTGGTAAAGGGGTTTGAGTAGGGCAATGAAGCATTGAGCTATGCCGTCTGGAGTCTATGCTCCTGGGAGGGTCACCCCTAGCGGACAGGTCAAAGCGGAGGCCTCAGACTAACATGATCCAAAATCTGCCAACCCGCATTGGACCAGCGTGGCAGATTACGGTCCATACCTTCAACATGGTATTTCAATATGTTGAAATATGACAGTACAACCTCAAACACGGCCCTCATTCCCCGGAGGCCAAGGGGCAACTACCTACGGCAGCGGGAAGACCTGCCCCAAGGCAGAAGGTGCTAAGAATCACCGGGACATTGACATTGCAACGTTAAATATACGGACTATGAAAACAGAGGCCCGATTGCAAGAACTGTTAATCGAACTTGACAACATACATTGGGATATTATTGGGCTCTGTGAAACACGAAGGAAGGGTGAAGAGTTAATCAAACTGGAACCAACTGGACACGTACTCTACACTCGAGGTACGGAAAATGGCCGATGTGGCGGAATTGGATTCCTCATCAATCGAAAGCTGAAGGACAGTGTGGTAAAATTTGAAAGTACATCCGACCGATTAGCCCAATGCGTCATTCATCTGAATAAAAAGTTTAGGCTTCAAATCGTCCAAGCTTATGCACCAACTATAAGCCATAAAGATGAGGAAATTGAGGAATTTTATGATGATGTGGCCCAGCTTTTATACAAGGAGAAATGTAGGTATAAAATCCTGATGGGTGATTTTAATGCCAGAATATGGAACTGGTGAGCGAGACAATAGAGGTGACAGATTAATTGATATTGCTGAAGGACAAGAACTATATATGATGGCAGAGTGTGCAGGACGCGTACCCAAATGTTAGAGATTGTCAGAAGGTTTTATTCCCAGTTATATGAAGATCAGAGCCAGTCAGGGACAGCAATACCCACGGAAGAACAATATATAATGCCAGATATCCTAGTGGAGGAAGTAACAAATGCTATAGAATTGATGAAGAACGGCAAGGCTCCAGGAAAGGATAGTGTAACTGTCGAAATGCTAAAAGCTGGTGGTCGGACGTTACATAAAACACTGGCAAAATTATACTCAAAATGCCTCAAAGAACAAAAAGTACCGGACTTATGGAAAAATGCAGAAGTGATCCTTTTACATAAAAAAGGAGCACAGGAAGATTTAAAGAACTACCGTCCAATAAGCCTCCTATCAGTGATGTACAAAGTTTTCACTAAGATAATTTCTAAAAGAATATTAAAAAAACTGAATGACGCACAATGAAGAGAACAAGCAGGATTCAGAAGTGGATTCAGTACAATGGATCACATCCAGGTTGTACAGCAGGTCATAGAAAGGCATAACGAATACACCATGCCACTGTGCTTGGCTTTTATCGACTACGAAAAAGCATTTGATTCCATCTCAAAGGATGCGATAATGGATGCACTGCTTAGCCAAGGTGTAGAGAGAGCAAACCTATTAGAATCGATATATGATGGAGCTACAGCCACAATTCACCTTGATGATCTTGAAGTGGGAATTAATATAGAACGAGGTGTACGACAGGGTGACGCAATATCGCCTATTCTTTTCTCGGCTGGCCTTGAAGAAGTATTCCGTAAACTGGATTGGGAACAGGATGGTGTAAAGATCAATGGTGCAAACTTAAACCATCTTAGATTTGCAGATGATATTATTCTCATTTCACAAGACCCAGAGGAGCTGCAAAGACGCATACAAGAACTGCAAAGGGCTGGCGAACCATTTGGCTTGAAAATAAACCTGAAAAAGAGTCAGGTTATGTTCAATAACTTCGCTCACGGCAGAAGAATTTCAGTTCTAGGAAGGGATTTAGAGATTGTGGACAGCTTTATATATCTTGGGCAGAGGATTTCCATGGAGGGGAATACCGCCCGGGAGGTGGAACGGCGTGTTAAATGTGGCTGGCAGGCATTTGGTAGGCTCAACATAGTGTTTAAGAGCAGACTCCCACTTTACCTGAAAAGAAAAGTATTCGATCAGTGCGTTCTACCCGTTATGACATACGGAAGTGAAACCTGGACACTCACATAGCAATCAATTCAAAAACTTCGGGTGGCACAGAGGGGAATGGAAAGATGTATGCTTGCCATTACAAGACGAGACAGAAAGTCCTGCACATGGATCAGGGAACAAACAAAAGTCTGTGACATCATTGGAAGAGTAAAGCAATTGAAATGGAGATGGGCAGGCCATACAGCGAGGCGATGGGATGACAGATGGACCAAGGCAATCCTGGAGTGGATACCACTTGATCGCAAACGTCCGCGAAGAAGACCGAAAGCACGATGGATTGATGACATCGTTCAGTATACTGGACCAGAATGGCAGAGGAAAGCCCAGGACTGTGAAAGTTGGAAGCATGCTGAAGAGGCCTTCATCCTGCAGTGGATCGACACGGGCTGATGATGATTGAGCGTTGCCGTCTGGAGCGTATGGTCCTGTAAGGGTAACGCATAGCGGACAGGTCAACGCAGAGACCTCAGACTAACTTAATCCAAAATCTGCCAACCCGCATTGGACCAGCGTGGCAGATTAGGGTCTACCCCCCCCCCCCCCCTAGCATGGTTTTACAATTTCAAACACGGCCCTCATTCCCCTGAGGCCGAGGGGCAACTACCTAGCGGGAAGACCTGCCCCAAGGCAGGGGGTGCTAAGAATCACCGGATTCGATCAGGCTGCCAGTGGGCTTTGGACATTGCAACTCTAAATATTCGGACAATGAAAACGGATGAACGACTGCAAGAACTGTTGATTGAGCTGGACAAAATGCATAGGGATGCCATAGGGTTATGTGAAATCCGAAGAAAAGGTGAAGAGCTAATCAAACTGAAAACAACTGGTTAGGAGTTTTGGACGATAGTTGTTATTGCTAATAAAAAAAACCGAAAGTCGCGATGCCACACTTCTTATTATAAGTATTAAGGGGTATATTTTCGGTATCCCTTTCAAAAAAGTCGATTTTTTTGGCGCAATCGAATCAACATCATGTTATTTGACATCTTGGACTATTTTCTTTGGGGTTACATGAAATGCCAGGCCTATAAGAACAACCCACAATCGGTTCCTGAACTAAAGGATGAAATTTTCCGAGTGACTGGTGAGATAGAGCCACGGTTATGCTTTGGCATAATTGTGGATGACATTTTGATGTCATCCACAATTTTGACAAAAGAGCGGGCGTCTGTGGAGCGGCAAGAGGTGATCATTTGACAGATATTGTATTTCGTGTTTAACTGTCATACACTGCGCTTCAATTACCAATAAGAGGTTTTTTGAAATCAACAAAGGACAATCAAAAAGGACAAACAAAAAGGGAAATTTATTTTTAATTGAAACCTTCTATTATTATAGCCATTTCTTGAAAACTGTTCAGGGTTGTAGATTTTTGTCAATACTCACCTCCAAAGGCTGTTCCTTTCCACACGCGACCAGTAACCAACTGGAACGGTCTGGTGCTTATTTCTTGTCCGGCCCCAGCCACTCCTACAATAGTTGACACTCCCCATCCCTTATGGCAGGCCTCCAATGCCTGTCTCATGGTTAAGACGTTTCCCACGCATTCAAAGGTAAAATCGAGCCCACCGTCGGTTAATTCAACCAGTACTTCTTGAATTGGTTTCTTATAGTCTTTGGGATTGACGAATTCGGTGAAACCGAACTTTTTTGCTAAAATTGTATTTATTTCGGAATGCCGATCGATTCCACATATCAATTTTGCTTTCTGGGCTTACCTAGTTCAAATTTGGATGGGTTGATGTCGATACCGATAATTCTCGAAGCGCCAGCTGCTTGACAGCCAAGACCAACTGCAAAACCGACAGCTCCTAAGCCCCATACTGCGCAGGTACTGTATTTTTCTACCTTGGCGGTGTTTAGAGCTGCTCCATAACCGGTAGGCACGCCGCAGCCCAATAGACACACTTTATCAAGTGGTGCTTTTTCATTAATCTAAAATTAAACAAAAAAGTGTTTCAAATACTATATACTCTGGGATGAATGAGTGTAAGAGAAATTAATACATTTGATAAGAGTATCAATGCAAAAATCCAATAGCACATGGTCAAAACTTAAACCTTTGTTCATTTTAATATTGTACACAATTTTTTGAATCGAACGGTATATCACATTTGATGAAAATAAAATTATTTCATCGGGAAAAAAGTGAAAGTTAGGTTTAGAGATTGAAATCTGTTTCTGATCAGTCACCGCGAGGTGACTCTTAGTTCTCTTTTCCTTTCTTATTTCTTAGTGTTCTTATCAGATAATCTTTCAATCTCTAGACACATTTCGCGCGCTAATACTGATTTTTCTATTGGTACACTGGTTTGCATTCAAACAATAGTGTAGGTTTGATATAATTTGAGTTTTGCCCTTTTGGTCTTTTAAACAATTTTTTTTTTCCTTATTAAACAATGAAAATAAATTTTTAAACCTAGTACCGATGACGTACCGATAGTTCCCGAAAAAAACTCAAACGTATGTGACCTCAGAATAGTAACGAAGACTAATATCACCAATATCGCCAAGGTCGGGTCGGCTCGGAACAATTACCAGAAGTTACACCCGAAAATTTCTTTCGCACTCTTTCCGAGAATCGGCGTCTCGGGCAAATGAAACAATTTATCGATCTTAGTCATTGTCCTATGGGTTTAACCTACATCTTTGATTGTATTTGTACCAATCTACTTGCTTTTAATTGTTATTTAGGCTTTTGGCGCTGTTTTCAACGTTATACTCATATATCCTTACATAAGACATGGAGGTTCAAAGGTAAGTTCTGAATGAAATATTGAAATTAGATTAGGGTTCCTTTTAGTTCTTGCATTCGTTTTTATAACTTTTATTTATATTATTTTATTAACGGCGGGAAAACAAATTAACGTGCCAAATTTATAAGAATAAGATCCTGCGTGTCCGCAAAGAATCTACATGTAGCAATACAACCCAGGGTAGTAATAATGAGAAAGCCCTACAAGATCGTCTATTTTGTAGGATACGAATAACAATATTCAAGGAAGTGCGAATAGACAAGAACAAAATTCGACTACCAATTTGGAAGGTAATCGTATATGAAAAGTATTACACTTATAAGAAAATGGTATATTTCTATTATAAATATAACAAAACAGTTAAAGCAGTATTAAGCCGAAGTAAAGCATTCAAAGATTGGAACAGTCAAAAAACAGCAATAAATTATAACATCTTTTTGGTAAGTAAGAAAAAAACATTGAAGCTAATTAGACAAACTAAAAGAAAATATGAAAACAATCAACTTAATGAAATTGAAAAAGATTTCCAAAAAAATAACGCTCGAAACTTTTACAAAACCAAAAAACTAAATTATCAGGCCATCAACCCCAAAGTCTTTGCTTCCAAAAGAAAAACGGACAATTAGCTTTAAATATCCAAGGCAATTGCAAAGAACTTGCGAAATATTTTAAACAATTACTAAACTGTCCTGAGCCCTTAAACTAATTACCAACACTAAACTCTAAACAAACAAACCCCTATTCATTACGACCAAATGAAGATGAAATAATTAGGCAAATCAAATGACTTAAAAGTAACAAAGCTTCTGGTGAAGATGGAATAACTGCTGAACTTTTGAAATCGGCTGGTCCAGGTATAATCAAGGAAATAACCAAAATTCTACAAGAAGTTTGGCGAACCGAACTACACAAGAAAGGAGATAGACCGGATGTAAACAACTACGGAGGGATATCTCTTCTCCCAGTTTGTTACAAGATTCTATCTCAATATCTACTAGACAGTGCACAGGGACAGTTAGAACCTAAAATTGGTGAATATCAAGGAGGTTTTTGACCGGGCAGAGCCTGCACTGAACAGATCCTGAATCTAAAGTTGATTCTAAGACATCAAAAACTGTACAATAAAAATCTCGTCTGTACATTTGTTGATTTCAAAAAAGCATATGATTCTATTGACCGCGAATCTTTATTCCAAATCTTGAAAGAACAAGGACTAGATCTGAAAACGCTGGCAATTATGAAAGCAACATTAACTAATACAAGGTCAAAAGTTAAATTCATGGGTGACATCTCAGAGCTCTTCGAAATTAAAGCTGGAGTGAGACAAGGAGATGGACTCTCGCCACTCTTATTTAACTGTGTTCTAGAAAAAGTAATACAGGAGTGGCGTGAAAAAAAGTCGGCCCTGAATATTGACCAGCCCATTAAACTGGGGAGAACCAACATCAAAATTGATTGTCAGGCGTTTGCTGATGACATAGCAATTTTGGCTCAAGTTATATTAACAGCACAAAAACAGATTGAAATCCTAAAAGAAACATCAGAAAAGGTAGGACTCCAAATTTCCTTTGAAGACACAATACATGACCTGCAACATACTAAGAACACCATTTCTAAAAACAAAATATGGTAACATCAGACGAGTCTCTCAATTCAAATATTTGGGTGAAATAATCATGGAATATGGGTTGGAAAAAGCGGTCAATAAGGGTAGATGTCAAAAAATGGAAACGGCATTGAGACTTACACAAAATATTTACAACAAAAAATGCATATCTAAAAACACAAAACTGAGACATTACAACACAGTTATTAAGCCAGAATGTCTACATGGGGCAGAAACGCTTATTTTGAAAAGAAAGAGATACATCGAGGGCATTGAAAAGAAGGAAAGAAAAATCTTAGGCCCAAAACAAATAAATAGCACAAGATACCGACTTCGAGAAAACCAAGAAATCAAACAATACACAGATATGCATAGCGATATGAGAAAAAGAAAACTTAAGTTTTAGGGACACATAAAATGAATGAATCCGAGTAGGCTAACTAGACAAATAGTTGAATTTTATGAAAATAGGAGTAGAGTTAAAGTAGAAATAATTAAATGGATTGCTGCAATTAAAGAGGACCTAAGATCAGCAAATATTACACAAAGTGAAATTTAGGATAGAGGTTGTTTCATACACAAGGTTAACGTTTGGAAGGTTGGCCAGAGAGAAAAATGTAAGAAGACTGGAACAACTTGGTCTGACAAAAGAAAAAAAGCTCATAGGACAGAATGAAATCAGTATGGGGGCAAAGGAAGGCTAACAGCAACAAACGCCTATAACTGTACTTCGCGTGGTCCACCAGGGCCCATACGTGAATAATAATAATAAAACAGTTAAACTATTCAGTGTTTTTCAGAATTTTGGTACATTTCATCTATTGATTGAACATATTCATTTGATAGGGTATCTTTAAACACAGTTTAGAAATTTATTATAGACAGTGAAGACTGAGGCTTAGGCTGACAGAGGTTCCAGGCTATGTTGTGGTACATTGTGGTTTTCTAGTGGGTAGACCTTAACAGGAGAGTCCCACACTTCCACTATAAAAGCTTTCCAATCAAAAACAAACGGGTTTAGGTGCCTTCTCTTATCTGGGAAATCTCTAACTGGTCATGCATTAAGGTCAGTAAGCTACCAGATTTCTTTATATTTGCAAATATTATAATAATAATAATAATAATCTTTATTGTCTGACAGAATAAATCCATTTATGAGACAATTCAAAAAAAAAAATAACAAAGATAAAAAAGAAAATTAAGTCAAAAACAATGCTTATATAATAACAGACTTAGATAATAATAATAATAATAACTTTTATTGTTTGACAGAATAAATCCAATTGAGACAATTTATATAAAAAAAAGCAACAAAAAAAAAAAAGAAGAAAATCAAGACAAAATCAATGCGTATATAACAGACTTAAATAAAGCTACAACAACGATCCCTACAATTTATTATCGATTATTGCAACAGCTTCAAGGCGACAAACCTCGTGAACCGATCTGCAGATATGTTATTAATGTCAACATCGCAGCACAGAACATTGAATAGCGTCATGGCCTGAAACAGAGGTGTCCTGACCATGAAGTTGGTTCTAGCATAGGGTAAATGAAAGGTGGGGCAGGATCTGATACACCTCGAAGGCACGTGGAAGCCTACCACAGATAGAAGTTGAGGGCAGTCAATGAGGGATCTACACAATTTATAGATGAAGTGAAGAAGTAAATATTTTCGGCGACTAACTAACGATGATATTTGAAATTTAAACAGGAGACTATTCTGATCTATATGTCTCGTCGGATATCTTCCATCATGTCTGAATGCTAAAAACTTAGCGAATTTTCTCTGGACACCTTCTAGTTGCAATTTGTATCTGTTATACAAAGGGTTCCATACTACAGCACCATACTCCAACTTTGATCTCACATAACTGTGATACAGAGTTTTGAGTGTATTTATGTTCACGAAATCTGCCGAGTTCCGAAAGATGAATCCTAACATTCTCATTGCCTCACTCCGAATGTGGCTAATGTGAGATGAAAAAGACATTTTAGTATCAAAAACAATTCCCAAGTCCCTGAACATCCCGACCCTCTCAATAATTGCACCATTCAGGTTGTAATCAAAATGCGTGATATTCTGGATATTCGCAAATGACATGATATAACACTTGCCAAAATTCAGCGGCAAGTTGTTGATGTTGCACCATTCTTCAATAACCTCAATATCGTTTTGCAACATAAAGCAGTCAGCGTTGCTATTTATATAGTTTCAGATCATCTGCGTACATTAAAATATTGCTTGAAACATTTGTTACTATATCATTAATAAATAGTGCAAAAATAATTAAATCAAGAGTCTTAATGTGGTGGTTTGTAAAACATGCAAGGCGAAAAATTTATATCGTTTTAAAAATACTGAAAACCTTAAATAAAGAAATAATGTATGGGTGGATTTTTTTTGAAAATGTTGTTAATAGAGTTTAGTGTGGTGGTTTGAAGAATCTGTGTGGTTTTAAAAGTATTGCAGACTATATAATTTTGGGTAGTGATTGTTTTTATTCTGAATTGATTATTAATCTAATTTACATATTATAATCTACTGTAATATATTATCCTAATTAGGGGAAGTTTTATTATGTATATTTACACTGTACATTTTATTAAAATAAAATTAAAGTAATTTAAACACTATATATGTAATTTGTTTTTTTACTTATGATGTATATTGTTTTTTATAAACGTTATATGTATATTATAGTCTTTATGTTCTGGACATACACGTCCTTTTGCCGAGAAAATACTATTTTTGCGGTTAAGTTGAACATAACCTATAGCCTTGTCACCGTAACTTTCTCATGACACCCTACAAATAGTTTAATTATATTTAATAGAAATATTTTGTTTCTTATTTACATTATTATTATTTTTGAAAAAACTCAGTTTTAAGAATTCAGCTGTATTAAAGTGAATGTCATTTTTGAGTAAAAACTGTGACCATAAAAATATCTACAGCAGGTATATTATCAGAATTAACCTTTACGAACCCTTTATCACACGTTACTGAACTAAATTAGTTACAAAAAATATTTTATTTTGCACTTAAGCGACAATAATTTTGACAGTACCTATATATACTAAGTAGAAATCGTTGACAGTACTGACGTGAAAACACTTTACTATTATGACGTCACAAACATGGCAGCCAATCGCGTCGCGTTCGTAGTCACCTGTTTTTTTTGTTCTTATTGAACTTATTCATATTTGTAACAAATTTTTAAAAAGTTTTTCTCATCGATTATCAATATTATTTATGATAAAGTTTTAAATTAAAATAAAAAAACGATAATAATTCTTTATTCAAAAACCCATTTGTGTGAAGATTGTGTTAGAGTGTTGTGGTTAGTTATTTACTCTAGTTTTTTAGTTTTTGTTACTGCGATCTATTTAATTTCTATCTACTCCTTAAATTTTATTTTAAACTTTATAAACTATGAAGAGGTTGAAAGCGATGAAAAGAAAGTTTCATGGCAACAAATTCCCGGTGGCGTTCTCAATATAGTGTAATTAGATGCCACAGAAGTGGGAGGACATAAAGATTTGGAAACAAAGTTTGAACTGATATGTATGAATGAGGATTGTTTGAACTAGAAAACCAGAAATAGGTTCCCAGGAACCAGGTAACAGAAAACAGTTTGAAACAGCAAATACAAAAGGTGATGCAAAGAAGAATGCTGCCGGGAAGAGGCTTGCCTATAAAAACAAAAAAGAAGCGGACCAGGACTACCATGCAGGCATTCTGTGGTAAATTGTCTCAAACTTAGGTACGATGTTAGAGAGCATATTTCAAACAAACTCTAAAAGATACAGACTTGGAATTTTGTACACCTTGTGTTAATATATTTAACGCAAGAATTTTAGTTTCTAATTATGTGCACATAGTTAGAAATTAAAATTGAATTAAGAAAATGGCGAAAACCATCAATAATTTTCATTAATTAATAATCAATTAAATAATTAATCAATTAAATTGAGTCTAGTTCAGAAGATGCAAAATATTATTGGAAAAGAAGTCCCATAAGATAACATGAGAGAAATAAAATAAAATAATTTCATATAAGACTGGTAAGACTGTTTGGAGCTGTCATTTAGGTCAACGGGATCGACCAGATAATATTAAATAAATTAGGACTAATGGAAACTGATTGTTATATAAATCACTACAAGTACTTAACAGTGTGCAAGTACTAATTGTTTCCCTACTGTACGTCTTTCTATTGGGCCCTTCAGTATAAAATACCAAATCCCTTTTTGTACAAATAAGATAAATATAATAAAAGAAATAGAAATGAACATTTTAACTTACCTTTGTAACAGAAATATCAGCAACTACTGTATAGTTGCTAAAAGTGGAAGTACCCATAAAATGATAAATTGTCTGTCCTTTGCAAGTAAACCGTGATGTTCCATCAGGCATAACACCTTTACCCTGAGTCACTCTAATTTTCTGACACAAATTTGTTTTTGGTGACTTGCAGAATTTACATTCTCTACATTGAGGAACATACAAGGGAATAACATGATCTCCTAAGAAAAAAAAAACTGTAATCTTAAGAAAATTAAATTATTTTTAACATATAATTTACAAAACAAATTACCAGGTCAGTTGGTTGAAAACAAAGGTCAAAAATCTTGAGATTACATTATCAGTTATCAGAAAGTAGAGATATAATAAATATGGAGTTAACTACCTGGTTGAACATCGGTTACTCCTTCCCCTACACTTTCTACGATACCAGCTCCCTCATGACCAAGTACAACAGGAAAAATTCCTTCAGGATCAGCCCCACTAAGTGTATAAGCATCAGTGTGGCACACAGCTGAATATAATATCTTAATTCTAACTTCATGAGATTTTGGTGGTGCCACTTCAATAGTTTCAAATTTCAGGTCTTCTTTGGGGCCCCATGCTACCGCAGCTTTGCACTGAATCGTCTATTAAATGACTATATAAATAATATTGTTATCTACCGGCTTTTAAAATTACATACTTGCCCAACAGTTGACATGTTTTTGGTGTAGTGGAAAATAGTATAAATTTACAAAAAAATAATGAAACGTATTGCCTCAATTGACTGTAAACACAAATTGTAATATATAAAAATGTCAATAGAGAATGTGCTTTTTAAACAAGGAGAAAAATAGTTCTTATTTCTGACAGTATGATCAAATTGTAGGTTTTTTTAATTACATTTGTCAAAAAATCACCTAATCGAAGCGCCCTCTAACAAATAATAACATAATCAAAATTTAGTTCAATTATTTTGTCACAGATAGTTCCATGTATATTTAAGGTTTTCATATGGTAATCTATGTGTTTACATATTAAATTATTATTCGTATAATATTAGATTATATACTACTATATAAAAGTAAATATTTCTTCTTAATATAGCTGCTAATGAATATCAGAGATTACTCTTTTATTTGATAGGGTTAACAATTTAGTTTCACTATTGTACTATAGATAGTACCTCATATATTTAACATATTGTCATTGCTTACGTTTTAGTAAAATGAATCAGTTTTCATCTAATCACTTCAATTTATGAAAATATCTAAAGAAATTTATGAAACAAAATTAAAAACTTTCTAGAAATGAAACAAACCTGTTTAAATGTTATTTTTTTTCCCTAAATTGTATTACAGTTAGGCAACCATCAATTAGAATGAGGAAACCAGACGGAAAGTCCAATTAACATCTCTTATATATAAATATATAAATATATATATATATATATATATATATATATATATATATATATATATATATATATAAGAACCCATTTTGTTGTATGTATCCTTTATTAAACCCGTTAAATGTTCATAAGAGTATTTTAGTGATCTCTATATTATAAAAATAGGCAACTCTTCCTACAACAAAAATTCAAAACAAGTTTAAACCTACAATAAAAAATATAAACACAATCTTGTAACGAAGTTTGTCTTCTAACGAAGAAAAATATAAAATAGTGAATATGAATCCTACTCTTCCAAAACTACTTTAATTAAAATTCATAAAAAAATTCCCAATAAGACCAGTAGTTTCATTCACAAATAGCCCGTTAAGAAACTTCGCGTTTTACTTAAGAAATTGAAATATGATATTGAGCTAAGTGTCCTTTATTTAATAAAAAAAATCAATTTTTTTGGCCGATCTGAAGCGAGATATTAATTATCATGCAATAGGTCAAAGATGCATAAAGAACAGTTTCCTGTATATCTTGAGAACGTTTCTTACGATTTTTTTGAAAAACCAATTGCTGTAAAATGAAAAATAAGAAAACTTTGGATTAAACATTTGCATTTTTTATCAATTGGTTGATTTTTTTTTCAACAATCAACGGGTAGTGGGTGGATTGGGAGGGATAGACATCACAGCTTAGCAAAAGTATAGCACATCTTTCATATCCCACCAAACACATAACAATATTTTTTAAGCATAAAAATTCGACTTTGCAGTTGACGTTAATGGTTCCCCGGGATAAACCCATGGTTTTCTCCCTAGAGTTATCGTATAGAACCCATTTCTCATCACCTGTAATAATTTTAAAAAGAAAATCCTTCTGTTTAAATCTTGATAGCGGGCAAACTGCTTTGTCTCGCTTTATTTTCTGGGCTAAGCGCGTGCGGGACCCAACGACCAGCCTTTTAAATTTTTTCCAGCTTCTGCAACCGATGGAAAATCGTCTGTTGAGTGATACCCAATTGTTCAGCAAGCTCCATTTGTAGTTGATAAGAATTTTCTTGCAACAGCTGATCCAGTTGCTCGTCTTAAACTTTTTTGGTGCTTGGAAAGATTCGGAAAAATTTCGTTGATCGGAAAGATCGAAATTACCCGTCATTACCATCTACTCTCAGGTGCCGCATTCTCCCCCAAAGCAGAACAAATCATTTATTTGCTTTGATAACACTTTTTTTATGTTAATGATTGGTGCTGCGAATTCCCAAAGCAACGGGAAAAAGATTAGAACTTAAAGAAGGATATAACTGATTAATTAGGATAGATCAGAATTTATATGTATACCTAATAATACAATATTCATCACAAGAAATATCCAATATTGAATTAAGACCTGGAATTCGGTTGTTTCTAAGGCCATGTGGAGGTAAAATATCGACCAGATTCGAAATTTTTTACAATTTGAATTTCGTCCATTGTAGGTAAGGTGGTGTAACGGTCGTTCAAAGTCAAAAAGCGGTTAAAGCACGGCATTTTCAACAAAATAAAATCAATATTGTAGAGGCCATTTTGGGTTAAGCAGAGGTCAATCCAGATTTTTTAGCAGAAATCGTGAAATTTTAAATATATCAAATGAATCCTAGTGGCCGTAGGAAAGATGGTTAGTGGACGATTTACTGGTCATAATGATAATAGTGGTTTTTGACCGGGAGGTTGACATCTATAATCCGGCCACTCGGAAGTCGAAATGCAGTATTATTTGTTACAGTTAGTACTTGAATGGGTGACCCACCGAGCAGAGACGAGGCTTGCGTACTGCATTTCAGCAGGCAAGACTGCAAAATCCGACAAGGAACTGCCCCTTAGTCACGCCGGTACAGGGATCGATAAGGCCGGCTTGCCAGTTCGTAGGCTTCTCGGGAGATTTAAACCTCCAAGTAAGTTTTTTTAACTTTTACAAACCCTTCTATATTTGTGCTCGAAATGCCAAACAAACAATATAAAAATTATAATAAAAAAAACGCAACTTTGTCCCACGCTAAAAATACACTTTGATCTGTTTTCCCAAACGCGCCATAAGAAGTATGTAAGATGTATGTATGTACGCATGCAAGAAGTTATACTTCTTTATCGTAATTAATAAAAAACAAGTCTTGAGAAATGGCGTAGGTGTAATAATTTTAAAAAGAAAATAATAAATTACGTGTTACATCGGGGCGCGCAATTTTGTCCCTCTCTAAAAGAGTCACTCTGATCTGTTTTCCCAAACGCGTTGATCAACACGATTTCGCACACGCTTCAAAAGCGTGTGTGTACTTACGTACGTACGTAAGAAGTTATACTTCTTTGTCGTAATTAATAAAAAACAAGTCTTTACAAATGGCGAAGGTGATATTATTTTAAAAAGAAAATAATAAATTATGTGTTACATCGGCGCGCGCAACTTTGTCCCCCTTTGATCTATTTTTACGGACGTGCTGGAAGAAGTATAACTTAAATAAATACTCTGTGTGTACTTATGTACGCACGTAAGAGGTTATACATCTTTGGCTTAATTAATAAAAAACAAGTCTTGACAAATGGCAAAAGTGTCATTATTTTTAAAAGAAAATAATAAATTATGTGTTACATCGGCGTGCGCAATTTCGTCCCACGCTGAAAATACCCTCTGACTTGTTTTCTCAAATACGCCCTAAAAAAGAATAACTTCGAAAGTATATGTGTACTTATGTACGTATGTAAGGAGTTATACTTCTTTTGCGTAATTAATAAAAAAACAAGTCTTGACAAATGGTGAATGTGTTACTATAAAAAAATATGCGTAACATCGACGCGCGTAACTTTGTTCCCCGCTAAAAATACACTCTGAATATGTGTGTATCTACTTATGTAGGCACCTAAGAAGTTATACTTCTTTGTCGTAATTAATAAAATATTTTTTATGCATTCAAACAAATTTTAACTGAGCAAACGACTAATAGATGAAAGTTTGAATAAAAAAATCAGCGTGTTATTTTAACAAGTCTTGACAAATGGCGAAGGTATCATTATTTAAAAAAAAAAAAATTATATTTTACATCGGCGCGCAACTTCGCTCCCGCTAAAAATACAATTTGATCTGTTCTCCAAATACGCCAAAAGAAGTATAACTTCAAAAAAATAGCGTATATGTACTTATGTATGCACGTAAGAAATTGTACTTCTTTTGCATAATTAATAAAAAAACAAGTCTTGACAAATGGCGAAGGTGTCAGTATTTTAAAAAGAAAAATTATGTGTTATATCGCATCGCGCAACTTCGTCTCACCATTAAAATACACTCTGATCTGTTTTCGCAAACGAGCCTTAACAAGTATAACTTTAAAAGCGTGTATGTACTTCTATACGCACGTAAGAAGCTATACTTCTTTGGCGTAATTAATAAAATATTTTTTTATGTATTCAAACAAATTTTAACTGAGCAAATGCCCAATAGACAAAAGAAAATACCTAAAAAAAAATTGAATAAAAAAAATCAGCGTCTGTACTTATGTACGCACGTAAGAAGTTATACTTCTTTGGCGTAATTAATAAAAAAACAAGTCTTGACAAATGGCGAATGTGCCATAATTTTAAAAAGAAAATAATACATTATGTGTTACATTGGCGAAGTATAACTTTAAAAATGTAGCATTGCAATGGGCTCGATAAATGATGGATCATAGTAGTAACTGGAATAACGTGATGTTCTCCGATGAGAGGAGAACTATTTTCTTCTACGCCCTACCACTTTAAAAACCCACGAGCCGCTACCGAGCAGCAGTACAAACATTTATTGAAGAGGAGGTAATAACCAAGTTAGGGTGGGCATAAAATTCACCTGACATGAATATTATTGAACGTGCTTGGGACATTCTGAAAACACGCATCAAGAAAAGAAAAAATCCTCCTCTTACCCTGTGAGAACTAAAAGATGCTGCTCGTGAAAAATGGGAGAGAATTCCACAAGCATAAATTGACCATTTAATCGATATCATGCCCAATCGCCTACAGGCATGCATACAGGCCCATGGAGGAACTATTGTTTATTAGTTTTATTGAACGTTGTTCTTTTAATTTTTAAATTACTTCTGAAGGTAATTGGTACATTCAAATTTTTTGACTCCAAAATAATAAATCAAATTTTATATTTAACTTTGATTATAATTTATCATTATAATCAAATTAAAATAAATCAAATTAAATATTGACATATATACAGGCGAAAATTTTGTTATAATCTATAAATAGATCACAGGGCGGTAATGGGTTAAGGTTAAGCGCAAACCAAAGGTTAATAACTAGAGGTGGGATGACTAGTAATTCGGATTCGTCTCCAATAATTAAAAAATAACTGTTTCAAAATAATTTGATTTTTTTTTTCTATAACGTTAAAGAAAATGACATAAATGATGTTTTTTTTACGTAAAATTAAACACATACTTTAAAAATGTATTATTTATTTTATAAATATTACCTAATATATATAAAATAGACTGGCATAAAAAAGGAAAAGTTTCGATATATTTTCTAATTTAACATAATTAAATTTTGCACGGTTGATCCTGTGGAAAATTAAATCACATCAAAAATAGGTCTTAACTTACCAAAAAGCAAATAACTTGCTCTCTATTAAAATTATTTTAATAAAATATACATAAAATTATATACATAGTTTAATATTTACACTGCACTAGACATAGTTTGCTTATATAATAAATATTTTTATTAAGCTAATTAACACATACAAGATTTAAGTAGTTTTCAAACCTCCTGACAAAAAGAAAGCTGACAATAATAAATAAACATTAAGTAATCATGTTTTGCCAGTAGCTTTTAAACATTCTGACATTTGTTCCTCATTTGTTTAGAGTAGGTAAATAATCTCTGAGAAATTGAGCATAGAAAATCCTCTTAAGAAAAATGTATCATAATCACTAAGCATTTATAAAAATTATCGTTTTTTACCAAATTTGGATGCTATTGTATACAAACTATTCAATAGTTGCAGTGCTCTGGTGTCTTGCTGATCCCGCCCTAATTGACCATGCACCAGTGTACCCAGATCGTGATTCTCTCTTTTTCTAACTTCATAGTTTTCTGTTCGCGCTTCACCTGCTTCCTCCGAAACGTGCAGTTTCAAATCCCTTGTAACATCAGCTCCACATTCGCTGATCAGTAACAGAATAAGCCTCTTCGTTAATGGATTCGATTCAATTTCTTTCATCCTGTTTAAGAATTCTTCCTCTGACGTGTTCAGTTTCTTCAAGAGACGATGTAGACGATTGTGCTCGTCTAGTTTTGTGGTATTCATAAAATCAATTAAGATCCCATGAACCTGTAACAATAACAAATATTTTACTCACAGCTGTATTTTGGCTGTAGCGCAGAGATTACTCATAATAAATGTTTAGTTTGAAGTAAATAAACAACAAAAATATACCGTTGGTGCAATAAAGTTTCCATACGATACAAAATAGTTCGACTACTCGACAAGAGATGGCGTTACTGTGCGCAACGTCCACTAGTTCGGATGTATATTCAATTCAAATGTAATAATTTAACTCTCTTCACTCCTGGTATTTTTTCGGTATAATATTAGGTAATATTTGGCTTATTTCGGGGGTGAACCTCCAACCCCCCCTCCCCCCTGGGCTACGCCCATGCTTCTGTCAAAGAATGTATTCTACGATAAAAGAACTTTTGGTTTTTTGAAGTCAACCATTCACCCCGTTAAATTTTCACTTCTTCGTAAGAATGCAAGTGTTGTAAATTATTCGAAAATAAGTTTTAGTTAATTTTCGGCCTGCTATCTATATTATATAGTGTTAAGTTACTGGTTTATTGTATGTGGCTAACTTCTTGATTATTATTACTCTTAAAAAAATAACTAAGTTTTTCCTAGTGTTAACATGACGTGATTTCTCCGTGATGTTTTTATTGCAATGAATCATTTTGATTACAAGAGGTTATAGTCCCAGACAACGTTTGAAGATCCCACTAAGCCCCAGGACATTGCATTTTCTTGTGTTGTTCGCGATAAATAGTTTGTGACAATGAATCAGCGCCCGTCGATCGAAAGGCTCAAAGGACGTGAACATTTCGATACGTTGAAACATATCTCGAATATGAAGAATTGTGGAGCGCAGTGGAAGGCACAGAGACTGATATAAAAAAGATCACCAAAGCGAGGTCAAAGGTAATACTCCTGGTTGACCCTATATACATATTTTCTTGTGTTGTTCGCGATAAATAGTTTGTGACAATGAATCAGCTTCCGTCGATCGAAAGGTTCAACGGACGGAAAGATTTCGATACGTGGAAACATATCTCGATATGAAGGACTGTGGGGCGCAGTGGAAGGTGCAGAGACTGATATAAAAAAGATCACCAAAGCGAGGTCAAGGGTAATACTCCTGGTTGGCCTGATGTACTATGTACATATGCAGCCAACAACAACAGCTAAAGAAGTTTGGAACAGTATCAGAACTGCTTTTGAAGTTTTTTGAAGTCAACCATTCACCCCGTTAAATTTTCACTTCTTCGTAAGAATGCAAGTGTTGTAAATTATTCGAAAATAAATTTTAGTTAATTTACGGCCTGCTATCTATATTATATAGTGTTAAGTTACTGGTTTATTGTATGTGGCTAACTTCTTGATTATTATTACTCTTAAAAAAATAACTAAGTTTTTCCTAGTGTTAACATGACGTGATTTCTCCGTGATGTTTTTATTGCAATGAATCATTTTGATTACAAGAGGTTATAGTCCCAGACAACGTTTGAAGATCCCACTAAGCCCCAGGACATTGCATTTTCTTGTGTTGTTCGCGATAAATAGTTTGTGACAATGAATCAGCTCCCGTCGATCGAAAGGCTCAAAGGACGTGAACATTTTGATACGTTGAAACATATCTCGAATATGAAGAATTGTGGAGCGCAGTGGAAGGCACAGAGACTGATATAAAAAAGATCACCAAAGCGAGGTCAAAGGTAATACTCCTGGTTGACCCTATGTACATATGCAGTCAACAACAACAGCTAAAGAAGTTTGGAACAATATCAGAACTGCTTTTGAAGATTCCGGGTTGACGCGGCGTAGAAGACTATGTAAACAAGATCGTCACGACAGCCAACAAATTATCTGCAGTTGGAATGAAGGTGAATGATGAGTGGATAGACACTATTTTGTTAACTGGCTTACCAGATAGTTATCGGCTTATAATAATGGGCTTAGAGAGCTCTGGTGTAAAAGTCACAAGTGTTAAGATGATGTAATTTCTCCGTGTTGTATTTTTATTGTATCAGAAATAAATAGCTTTTTACTAAAGTTTTTATTGCAATGAATCATTTTGATTACAGGAGGTTACAGTCCCAGACAACGTTTGAAGATCCCAATAAGCCCCAGGACATTGCATTTTCTTGTGTTGTTCGCGATAAATAGTTTGTCACAATGAATCAGCTTCCGTCGATCGAAATGTTCAACGAACGGGAACATTTCGATACGTGAAAACATATCTCGATATGAAGAACTGTGGGGCGCAGTGGAAGGCGCAGAGACTGATATAAACAAGATCACCAAAGCGAGGTCAAAGGTAATACTCCTGGTTGACCCGATGTACTATGTACATATGCAGTCAACAACAACAGCTAAAGAAGTTTGGAACAATATCAGAACTGCTTTTGAAGATTTCGGGTTGACGCGGCGTAGAAGACTATGTAAACAAGATCGTCACGACCTCCAACAAATTATCTGTAGTTGGAATGAAGGTGAATGATGAGTGGATAGACACTATTTTGTTAACTGGCTTACCAGATACTTATCGGTTTATAATAATGGGCTTAGAGAGCTCTGGTGTAAAAGTCACAAGTGTTAAGATGATGTATTTTCTCCGTGTTGTGTTTTTATTGTATCAGAAATAAATAGCTTTTCACTAAAGTTTTTATTGCAATGAATCATTTTGATTACAAGAGGTTATAGTCCCAGACAACGTTTGAAGATCCCAATAAGCCCCAGGACATTGCATTTTCTTGTGTTGTTCGCGATAAATAGTTTGTGACAATGAATCAGCTTCCGTCGATCGAAAGGTTCAACGGACGGAAAGATTTCGATACGTGGAAACATATCTCGATATGAAGAACTGTGGGGCGCAGTGGAAGGTGCAGAGACTGATATAAAAAAGATCACCAAAGCGAGGTCAAGGGTAATACTCCTGGTTGGCCTGATGTACTATGTACATATGCAGCCAACAACAACAGCTAAAGAAGTTTGGAACAGTATCAGAACTGCTTTTGAAAATTTCGGGTTGAC
The DNA here is from genome assembly GCA_031761425.1 of Cosmopolites sordidus. Classification (NCBI taxonomy): domain Eukaryota; kingdom Metazoa; phylum Arthropoda; class Insecta; order Coleoptera; family Curculionidae; genus Cosmopolites; species Cosmopolites sordidus. Next base: position 89,714 of record JARFXV010001215.1, read on the forward strand.
GCGGCGTAGAAGATTATGTACGCACGCAACAAGATCGTCACGACAGCCAACAAATGATCTGCAGTTGGAATGAAGGTGAATGATGAGTGGATAGACACTATTTTGTTAACTGGCTTACCAGATACTTATCAGCTTATAATAATGGGCTTAGAGAGCTCTGGTGTAAAAGTCACAAGTGTTAAGATGATGTAATTTCTCCGTGTTGTGTTTTTATTGTATCAGAAATAAATAGCTTTTCACTAAAGTTTTTATTGCAATGAATCATTTTGATTACAAGATGTTACAGTCCCAGACAACGTTTGAAGATCCCAATAAGCCCCAGGACATTGCATTTTCTTGTGTTGTTTGCGATAAATAGTTTGTGACAATGAATCAGCTCCCGTCGATCGAAAGGCGCAAAGGACGTGAACATTTCGATACGTGGAAACATATCTCGAATATGAAGAATTGTGGCGCGCAGTGTAAGGCACAGAGACTGATATAAAAAAGATCACCAAAGCGAGGTCAAAGGTAATACTCCTGGTTGACCCGATGTTCTATGTACATATGCAGTCAACAACAATAGGTAAGAAGTTTGGAACAATATCAAAATTGCTTTTGAAGATCCCGGAATGACGCGGCGTAGAAGACTATGTAAACAAGATCGTCACGATAGCCAACAAATTATCTGCAGTTGGAATGAAGGTGAATAATGAGTGGATAGGCACTATTTTGTTAACTGGCTTTCCAGATACTTGTCAGCTTATACTAATGGGCTTAGAGAGCTCTGGTGTAAAAGTCACAAGTATTAAGATGATGTAATTTCTCCGTGTTGTGTTTTTATAGTATCAGAAATAATATACCCGTGTGGGGATTTGCCAGTTACCTCCATCGGGTGCGTCCCCATGGGAATTGGGGGAAGCTCGCCGGTTCTGCAAACCAGCAGTATCGGAGGGTAGTGGGGAAATAAAATACCCACCGTGAAACAAAAACTGGACGGCCCTCCAAGCATGGGGGTTGAGTCGTAAGGCCAGCAACCTTACATTCGGAAAACACAAAAAAAACGCTAAGACACCCAGTAGAAATACGCCTCGGATGTCGGACGGATATAACAGTAAACGAAAACAGCAACGGAAATGGACAGTGAATTTAGGTATATGGAATATACAAGGTATAAGAAATAAACAGAAGGAAGTTATCATGGAATTCATCCAACGTCACATTGATATAGCAATCCTCTCGGAAACAAAGAAGAAGGGAAGCGGAATCGAAAACATCAACGATTTTATACATTTATACACTGGAGTGGAAAAACACGAAAGAGCACGTGCTGGAATATCTATTCTAATCCACAAAAAATTGAAAAAATACATTAAATCTTGGGAACCAATGAACGAACGCATAATTAAACTGACGATCCAAATAAGGGGAAGAACTATGACAATTCTCGGTGTGTATGCTCCTAATAACGATGCTACAGCTCACGTTAAAGATATGTTTGAAGATACCCTCAGAGATATAATCGATCAAATTCCACGCAGTCATGAAGTCATCATAGGAGGAGACCTAAATGGTCGGGTCGGAAAACAGAGACATAGTAGAGTAGTAGGCAGACACGGGGAAGAAACCATAAATGACAATGGTGAAAGATTAGTGAATCTTTGTGAGCAGTTCGATTTGAGAATAACTAACACCTTTTACGCTCACAAAGATATACATAAATACACTTGGTACCAACAGACAAGAGGACTAAAATCGATTATTGACTATCTCATTGCCCGACAAAACTCCCAAATTAAGATACAAGACGTTAGGGTAAAGAGAGGTGCCGAGTGTGGATCTGATCACCGCTTACTGGTGGCAAAGATACACATTCCCTTTTTAACATCTTTTCAATCGACCACCAGCAGTCTCACTGAGAATAGATTGACAACGACAAAATATAACTTACAAAGTTTTGAACATGAAAGTACTAAATATTTATATCTTAGAAGACTGGATCAAAAACTAATCGAAACTCAACGAACAATAGAAGAAGAGTACGAACATATAAAAGCTTGTATTCTTGAGGTTGCGGACGAATCTGTCGGAAAAATACGGATGAATAACAAACCTGACTGGTGGGATGATAAAATAGAACAACAAATTAAAGAAAAGAAACAACTCTACCAGAAACTCCTTCAAAAGAACGATGATGCGACGAGACAAAAATACAAAAGAGCAAATAGGGAGGTTAAAAACGAAGTCCTAAAGAGAAAGAATCAGTCTTGGGAGAAAAAATGTGAGTACATAGAACAACAATTAGGAGGAACCCGAAGCTCAGAAGCCTGGAAGACCATAAAGTCGGTAAAAACATCAAAAAAAACAAATACCTAACTTAGGGGGCATAACAAATGAAGACTGGGTACACCACTTTAAAGACCTTTTGGAAGAGAGACGTGAAAATTTTCTAGGAAAACAACACCAAATAAATAATCTAACTCCTATAGATCTCCAACTAAAAGAAGTGCAACAAGCTGTGAAAGACACAAAAATAAAAAAATCCCCTGGACCTGGAGGGATCCACCCGGAATTCATAAGGTATGGACCCGAAAAACTTTTAAGAATGTTGAAGAATATGTTTCAACGATGCCTGAATGGGGAAGAAACGCCGATCGAATGGAGAACATCATATATATCAACCATTCACAAAAAAGGCTCAAAAAATGATCCTAAGAATTACCGAGGTATAGCGGTAATCCCAACAATAGGAAGAATATATTCCCGAATCCTTCGAAATGAAATAGAAGAAGACATCAAGGATAAACAAGCGGAAGAACAAGCCGGTTTCCGGGCAGGGAGATCCACCACAGACAACCTTTTCACTCTAAAAATAGCCCTAGAAAAACGAACCCAGCGAAACAGGGAGACGCATATAGCTTTCATAGACCTAGAAAAAGCTTATGACAGTGTACCAGTATCGAAATTATGGGAAGCAATGGAAACTCTCAAGATTAGACCAACATTGATTCGGGCCGTCCAACTTTACTATGAACAGAATTCTGCGGTTATTAAAATTGGAACATCACTATCTGAATCATTCAATACAACAAAGGGGCTAAGACAAGGATGTTGTCTATCTCCCACCTTATTCAAACTATACGTAGACCAATCCATGAAAGGCTGGGCACGGAAGTGTTGGAACATGGGCCTTCGGGTGGGGGATGACACCCTATATACTCTTTATTTCGCCGACGATCAGATAGTGGTTGCAGAAGACCAACAGGATTTGAGCTATATGGTGAGGAAACTAAATGAAGAGTACACACTAGCTGGTCTCACAATTAACTTAAATAAATGTGAATACTTAGCGGTGAGTAGTAATGACAACGACGATTTACCCTTGGAAAACGGAACAATAAAAAACGTTGACAAGGCTAAATACTTAGGGGTGATCTTCAACAGGCAAGGTAATAGTAATGATGAAATTCAAACAAGAATAATAAGAGGTAGACAAATCATTGGAGCACTCAACTCTGTCCTGTGGGAAAGAAAAATTAGGCGAGAAACAAAACTTCGCATATATAGCTCAATCGTAAAGAGTGTTTTGACTTATGGTTCAGAAGTGTGGGATTTAAATAATACTAATAGAATAAAACTACTGGCCACGGAGATGGATTTTTTGAGAAGGAGCTGTCGGAGATCGAGACTTGAGAGAATAAGAAATATAAACATTAAAAGGGACATGAACATCGAGAGAGATATTGTGGACGACATAGAGAGAAAACAATTGACTTGGTTCGGACATGCAAAAAGAATGAATGAGACAAGATGGCCACGAAAAGTGTTGGAATGGATACCTCCAGAAAGAAGAAAGAGAGGACGACCAAGAAGAAGTTGGAGAGACGGCGTTGACGAAGCCATGGAAGCAAGAGATTTGCAAGAGGACATGTGTCACGACAGAACGAACTGGAAACTGGGGACGGAGAGGCGGCGACAGCCGTAGATAATCCGAGAATGAATGAGAAATAAATAGCTTTTCACTAAAGTTTTTATTGCAATGAATCATTTTGATTACAAGAGGTTACAGTCCCAGACAACGTTTGAAGTTCCCAATAAGCCCCAGGACATTGCATTGTCTTGTGTTGTTCGCGATAAAAAGTTTGTGACAATGAATCAGCTCCCGTCGATCGAAAGGCTCAACGGACGGGAACATTTCGATACGTCGAAATATATCTCGATATGAAGAACTGTGGAGCGCAGTGGAAGGCGCAGAGACTGATATAAAAAAGATCACCAAAGCGAGGTCAAAGGTAATACTCCTGGTTGACCCGATGTACTATGTACATATGCAGTCAACAACAACAGCTAAAGAAGTTTGGAACAATATCAGAACTGCTTTTGAAGATTTCGGGTTGACGCGGTGTAGAAGATTATGTACGCACGCAACAAGATCGTCACGACAGCCAACAAATGATCTGCAGTTGGAATGAAGGTAAATGATGAGTGGATAGACACTATTTTGTTAACTGGCTTTCCAGATACTTATCAGCTTGTAATAATGGGCTTCGAGAGCTCTGGTGTAAAAGTCACAAGTGTTAAGATGATGTAATTTCTCCGTGTTGTGTTTTTATTGTATCAGAAATAAATAGCTTTTCACTAAAGTTTTTATTGCAATGAATTGTTGAATGAAGTGTTGGTAGGACGCCCCATTTAACGCTTTCCAAATAGTTTTTTTTTGGTTTTGCAACATGGGGCCGAGGATTGCCATATTGATTGTCAAATTGCCATATCGTGTCTTTGAGTGTATTCTGGTCCTTTTTCTTCAATGTTCGGTTCAATGTTATCAATAGCTGTCGGTATCAATCGCCAGTAATTGTTTCACCAGGTTTCAGCAGTTCGTAATACACAGCTCCCCAACTATCCCACCATATATACAGCAAAACCTTCTTTCCATGTATATTGCACACTGGTTGTGATGTTGAAGGCTGGCTTGGGTCCATCCATGATTTTTTGCGCTTTGGATTGTCAAAATATCACAACTACATATAAAAAACGTTTTCTTTTGTCTGGTAAGCAAAATTTTAAAAGTGGCTTTTCGGCTTTCAATGTTTTTTTACCTTCAATTCATATGGAACTCATTTTCTTTCCTTCTAGCTCTTTCTCAATGCGTGTAGACATTCCGAAATGGTGGATTGGGCCACATTCAATGCTTCTCCCAATTGTTTCAACCTATGAGTTGAGTTTTCATCCAATAATGCTTACAAATCTTCATCTTTAAATTTTTTCGACTATCCTGGACGCTCCTTGTCTTTTATATCAAAATTACCACTTCTAAAGCATTTAAACCATAGTTCACATATTATTTTTTGGATTAGAGCATGTTTACCATAAGCTTCAATCAATAACTTTCAGCAACCGTTTCCTTCAAATGAAAGAAGGTATTAAACTTCCTCGACAAACGCCTTTTTCTGGTACATAATTCGACATATTCAAAGCTATAAAACAACTATGTTCTTTTCATAATGAGAATTAATAACGAACTGGCTTTTGATGATGTGTACCCTCCAAAACGCCATAGACGTCATTGGTCTATACCAAAAAATGTATTAATAACGCCATCTTTTAGCAAAATCGATATTACCTTTCGCATAACCAAATAAAATAGTTCACTCACCTGAGTTGAATTCAGAGTAAGGGATGGTAATTGTCTTAGGTCGTAGTTAATTTCTGAATGAGGTTCGCGAATTCGAGGTACATCTTGATTATACAACTCCGGCTCATTAGGTTCTTCTTCTGAAGAAGAAACTGACACTGGTGTGGTTTCAAAGTGTCCATTGACCAGTGCTGGATTGACCTATAGTATAATGTAAGTAGTTTTTGTTAAATATATTTTTGTTATAACTAACCGACAACGTTTTCTGCCACAGCGTGGTTGCTTTAGGACTGCTGGTCCAGTGATTGGGTGGTAAATCTGTGATACCTTTCTGCTGTGGTTTCTCCTCCACTTGCAAGTCATTGAAACGCGGTATAAATGATTGGGAATCTGCTGTATTTAAATCTGCACCCAAGGAATTCTTCACTTCGTCCTCCACACCTTTGCTCTTATCTGCAGCGATGATAAAGCCCCAAGTGGGCGAAGGTGAAGCGTTGGTGGTGTGTGGTTTACTATCTTGGTCAGAGAAACTCAACAGTTCCTCGTCAGCATTCGCTAAAAATAATAAAAATCATGTTTATCACTCAAATCAAAAAGTAATGAGCAGTATCAAAAGTAATGACATTAATTTCTACAGCAGCCATGACCCGATCAATAAAATATTGTCAATATGGTCAATAAATATTAGCAAACTGTAATTGCCTCGCACGATCAATATTTATTGACAATCTATTTATTTTTGCGCTATTATTTTAACTATTATTTTAGCTGCAGAATCTACAAGTAAGATTGTTGATCTCTCTCCCTATCTACCCCTCTCCCCCTCTCCCCTATCTACTCTTTCCCTCCCCTCTCCCACGCCACCCCCACTCCCTCCTATCCCCTCTCTTTATTCCCCCTCTCTTTATTCCCCCTCTCTTTATTTCCCTCCCTCGCTTTCTCTCCCTCGCTCCCTCTCTCTTTCTCTCACTCTCTCTCTCTACCCCTCCCTCTATTTCCCCCCCCCTCTCTCCCGCTCTCTCAGAAACATACACATTATCTTGCCAAGAATGCCACATTTGCAATAATAAAAATACGATCGAAATTATAGAACTTCACTGTTTAAGAAAAGAATGCGAATTGAACTAAAATATTTTTAAATTACTAAACCCAGATATAAAATTAATTTTATCTTTTTATCTGTTATTTTATTAGGCCCGGCCCTGTTTACTTTTTTTGCAAATTGGCCGGGTTTCGTTACGACAGGGGTTGTTAACATTTTATTGCAACCATTCGGTCAACGGTATATCTTGAACCGCACTATATCTAAAGCCGCGTTTTCACTTGAGCACGAACGGGATTGAGGCAAGCCGAGCCCGCACCGATTGTCTCGGATCGGGAAAAATATCTGCAACGATGTAATTTTTGATTTTCTCGCCGATAAAATTCCGAATGGGGAATTATCAGTGGCTTGTGTTAACAAGCTCATCAATCTGTCAACAAGCAACAACTAACTTGCTCAAATTAATGGCCGCACAGCCTCGTAGCGATCCAACAATAGTTAGTTCGCGTTCGTGCTCAAGTGAGGACGCTGCTTTAGATTATTATCTCCTATCTGTCTCTTATTGACCTGTCACAATTCTTGACCTATCGGATTATGACAGCCAAAATAGCGCACCATTCAAATCTTGCGTTCTTTTTTTAATTTATAATTAAAGAATTATAGCTCAAAAATACAAATACTTTTATTCTACCTTACTATTATTCACTGGAACCCTTTGGCGTTCACAAACCATGATCAGGTTTGTATAAAAAACGCATACTTACATATATTGTCAGTAAGATCAACGCCTTCCAGTGGTGGTGGTTCTGTTGGTCTAAGCCCTTCTAGACTCTTCTTAAAGTTATCTGGATCATTAAGATAACTGGACAAAGCCAACGAGAAATTGCGAGCCAGCTGTCGCAATTCAGGCAAAGCTGTTGTGGTGAAATCATTACTGTTTTCTAGTACTGAAAAGAATAATTAATCAGTATGAAACAGGCAGAAAGACGGAAAATAAAACTTTTTACCTTGGGTTGGTTGATTGGTGCCGTTGGATTGAGTTTGTCCACTACCTATTCGTGATTCTGTGTTGAAACCATTAAGTGTGCTGGCTGTAGTTGTGGAAGCAGTTGGAGAAGCGGTAGCGTCCGCGTTGAACAAGTTATTATATCTGATAAACAGAATAAAAATATTTATATTTATATTATTTTGGAATTATGAATCAAGCTGCTTAGATTGGACAATTTACAACTGGAACAATTCGTTTAATTTAGGCAACCCTGATAAATTACAATTCCGAGGTAATCTTTTGTGTCTTTTAGGGTCCATATGGCTAAAACGAACGTTGGTCCGAAAGTTATTTATTAAAGATCGTTGCAGCTTATAGGAATGGTCATACTGGTTTGAACGAGTCTAGTCGTATTGATCATATACCTAAAGCAACTATAAAGAGATATGCGGATAAAAAAAAATACTACTGGAAAAAAAGGTAAAGCAGTTGGTAGATAGCTTATATAGGCATGGAAACAATTCTAACCAAACATATTCTTCAACTTAAATAGTTTTTTCTTTGGTTTGAGTATCCGAGAAGTGCGAAAACTGGTTTTCGAAGTCGCCGAAAAATACTCTTTGCTACATACACTCAATGACAAGAAAATAGCAGGTAAAAACTGGTTCTACTCATTTATGCGTATAAATCCACAGCTGTCAATGCGGAAATTTGAACGTACCTCAAAGACAAGAGCACGAGGCTTCAATAGAGAGATCGTAAGATATTTTTTTTTATATTTTAGAAAAAACTGTGGACGAGTTTAATTTCACCGCAAAAACTATTTTTAACGTCGATGAATCGGGATTTTCGACAATACAAAAAACTCTACAAAAGGTGGCGTAACAAGTGTTTAACGTGCTGTTCGTACAACTATGGTATGCGCGGTCAGTGTTGCCGGGTTTTATGTTCCTCCGATGATCATTTTTAAAACAAAAAGATCAACAAATCTTCAAAGTGGGGTATCTCCGGCAAGCTTTGTTACTATATCAGAATCAGGTTACATAAATTCCGAATTGTTTGTTGAGTGGTTGAAGCATTTCAAAAATCATGTAAACAGCAATCAAGATAAGAAAGTTCTTTTACTACTTGATGGTAACTTGATGGTTTGTCTTTTCGAGCACAAAGAAGTATTGCTCGGAAATCACAATATTACCAACTATTGATTATGTTCTGGGATAAAAACGTAGCATCGAAGAAAGGATTAAAAAGACAAAATCACAAAATATTGAGAAGAAAAGATGTGACAAATATGAGAAGAATAAAAAGAAAAAACAATGAATACAAATGAAAACTACATGGTTTTGTACCATATGTGATAGAATATGAGATGATTCAAAGCATTACATGTCACGCTTGGGTTGATACAAAATGTATCAACCCAAGCGTGAGCATTTTAAGAAGAAAATAACAAAACAAAAGACCTGGTGGTGCCCAAACACGTATATAGGTGAATTTCAAATTGACCATGTTGCCATTTCGTACCCCAATTATAAAGAGATTTTGAATGTTTAAGCCAGGAAAGGAGTTAACATAGACACGGATCACTACTTGACTAGAATCAAACTTACCTTAAAACCTCGAAAACTTATTCAAAAGAGACTGCTAATACCAACGTTCGGCCCAACGAAAATACAACCAGCCCTAACAGAAGAGCTTGATAAACAACCAGCACAGAACTGGCAAGAATTTAAACAAAACATTATTAAAACAGCCTTAAAGTTGGTGCCTTTACAAAAACGCAGAAAACATCCTTGGTGGGATGAAGTTTGCGAGCAAGCAATAGTAATCCGAAGTAAAGCATTCAAAGATTGGAACAGTCAAAAAACAGCAATAAATTATAACATCTTTTTGGAAGTAAGAAAAGAAGCATCGAAGCTAATTAGACAAACTAAAAGAAAATATGAAAACAATCAACTTAATGACAGAAAAATATTTCCCCAAATTAACACCGGAAACTTTTACTTTTGAGGATGAAATAAGTAGGCAAATCAAGCGGCTTAAAAATAACAAAACTTCTGGTGATGGAATTACTACTGAACTTTTGAAATCCGCTGGTCCAGGTACAATCAAGGAAATAACCAACATTCTACAAGAAGTTTGGCGAACCGAACGGATTCCGGAAGATTGGAAAGATGCTCTAATCCATCCACTACACAAGTAAGGAGATAGAACGGATGTAAACAACTATAGAGGGATATCTCTTCTCCCAGTTTGTTACAAGATTCTATCTCAATATCTATTAGACAGCCACTCTTATTTAACTGTGTTCTAGAAAAAGTAATACAGGAGTGGCGTGAAAAAAAGTCAGCCCTGAATATTGACCAGCCTATTAAACTGGGGAGAACCAACATCAAAATTGATTGTCTGGCGTTTGCTGATGATCTAGCAATTTTGGCTCAAGATGTATTAACGGCACAGAAACAGATTGAAATCCTAAAAGAAAGAGCAGAAAAGGTAGGACTCCAAATTTCCTTTGAAAAGACACAATACATGACCTGCAACAGACTAAGAACACCATTTCTAAAAACAAAATATGGTAACATCAGACGAGTCTTTCAATTCAAATATTTGGGTGAAATAATCATGGAAAATGGGCTGGAAAAAACGGCCAATAAGGGTAGATGTCAAAAAATGGAAACGCCATTAAGACTTACACATAATATTTACAACAAAAAATGCCTATCTAAAAACACAAAACTGAGACGTTACAACACAGTTATTAAGCCAGAATGTCTATATGAGGCGAACTAGACAAATAGTCGAATTTTATGAAAAATAGGAGTAGAGCTAAAGTAGAAATAATTAAATGGATCGCTGCAATTAAAGAGAACCTAAGATCGGCAAATATTACACAAAGTGAAATTCAGGATAGAGGCTGTTTCAGATACAAGGTTGACGTTTGGAAGGTTGGCCAGAGAGAAAAATGTAGGAATACTGTAACAACTTGGTCTGACGAAAGGAAAAAAGCTCATAGCGAAAGTGTAATTGCTCTAATTGTACTTTGCGTGGTCCACCAGGTCCCATACGTGAATAATAACAACGAGTCTCTCAATTTAAATATTTGGGTGAAATATTTTAACCATGAAAATTTCATCAATATTTTTCATGACTTCGACAAAACCAAGAAATCAAACAATACACAGATATACATAGCGATATGAGAAAAAAAAGACTTAAGTTTTTCGGACACATAAAACGAATGAATTCGAGTAGGCTAACTAGACAAATAGTTGCATTTTATAGGAGTAGAGCTAAAATAGAAACAATTAATTGGATTGTTGCAATTAAAGATGACCTAAAATCAATAAATATTACACAAGGTAAAATTTAGGATAGAAACTGTTTCAGATACAAGATTAGCGTTTGGGAGGTTGGCCAGAGAAAAAAAAAATGTAGGAAAACCGAAACGGCTTGGTCTGAGGAAAGGAAAAAAGTTCATAGTGAAAGAATGAAATCAGTATGGGCGCAAAGGAAGGCTAACAACAATAAACGCCTCTGGCTGTATTCAGCGTGGTCCACCAAGCCCATAAGTGAATAATAATAATAACGAAAATATTGAAATGAAAAACAAACAAACAAAAAATTGCTATATTGTTGCGATGATTATTTACACAATAATTCCATCTCATCTCCTCATATTTTTAGCACTGTCTAAGTGAAACTCTAAGTGATCTAAGTAGATCTAATTAACGTTTATATCTGAGAGTGTTATTTACCTCAGAAAATTTTCAATTTTACGATGGGTGGCCTTAAGAAAATTGCAAATATCAGGATTGTTGAAAATTAAGCAGTAGCTTAGCTTTTTTTATCAGAATTATTAACATATATAGTTAATGACGTTCCATATGGTTATTACACCTGGTAACCACATGGAACACTATGTAAATGAGACAAGCTCCCTGAAAGACAATTCATCTGTTGATAATAGGCAGGTCCTTTTACCGCAAAACCACCTCACATAGGACGTTGCCAGATAAAAAAGGGAAGGTTCCAAGAACTCAACGCAATTGGACTCCCATTATATCTAACACACAATTCAGATAAAAATTTTTAGAACAAACTCTAGTTCAGAATCGAAAGACTTACTCATAATACTCAATTACTCAATTACGAACTCAATTAGAAAACTCTTACTCTTACTCAATTACGAAAAAAAAATGTATATTGGATACTCACCCATGGACTGTCATAGCTGTTAATAAAGTGGTAAGTTGGTCTTTAGTATCGCCAGGAAGATCATCTCTATCTGATTGAACCTCGTTGGCGAAATATTGAGCCAAGGAATGCAAAGTGTCAGGCCCCACACTGGGCGGTATCACTAAGCCTGGTCTGGAACTTTGGTCAGAGTTGGCGTTGTACGATGCAATTTCTTGGAGAACACCGATCATGTTATCGACGTTATTATATACATTAAACGTGGGTGTCGCTTGGGTTGTGGTAAATGAAGTGGGCTCAGTATTGTCGCTTATAGCGAATGGTTTAGGACTGGATATTTGATAAGATGGAACAGTGGGCTTCTCATTTCCATTAAGTCGATCTAAGATAAAAAATCAAATTCAAATCAAATGCTTACAATAATAAAATCTCGGGACTGATTTAATAAACCGTAACCTTTTTTTGTTTTGAGTTTTTTCCACCAATTTTAATTATTAGGTCGTTAATTTAGTTCTCGACCCACACGTTTGATCGACTGATGAATCAATTCGAATCAAAATTTACTTACGCCGTATACTTATATTAATACGCCATCTTTCAGTTTCAAAGCGAGGTATACTCTACAAACCTGCTGTGAATATAACCTGAGAAATCTGTGGTAGACGCGATGTTGTTCTAAAACTAACGTTATAGGGTCTACCTTATTTTTATCCTTCAATTAAAAAAAAATACTGCAGAAACTATAACTGTGAGTGGTGTTTGATATCGCGAGATGATAACTGGATTTTTATGGGCTGAATTGAATAATATTAATCTTGAGGATATGTGGTTTTAACAGGATGGTGCTACACCTCACTCTATTGATGAAACATTTTTTTTTGAGAGAAAAAAATTTCCTGGGCGAATTATTACAAGAAACGCTGTTAGTTGTTAATTAGCCACCAAGATAATGGGATTTGACAAGCCGGGTCTATAAGAACAATCCACAATCGATTCCTGACCTAAAGGATGAAATTATTCGAGTTTTAGGTTTGTTTTCGAGGTTCATTATTGGTGAGACAGAACCACGGTTATGCCAAAATGTCATCCAATATTTTAATAAAAGAGTGGACGTCTGTGGAGCTGCAAGAGGTGGTCATTTGGCAGATATTGTCTTTCGTATTTTAAATGTCATACACTATGCTTCAATTATCAATAAAAAGTTGTTTGAAATCAACGCAAATTCTCTGTTTTATTCAATAATTAAAAAACCCGCTCAATTTTCTTCCAAAGACCCTTTACAAGAAATAATAATTGTAAACAAAAAGCCTTCAGATCCTTCTACGCGAACCAAATCGATTTAAATTCTAGGTGATCTTATGAACCCATTAAATATTCATGGGGAATACATGAGGAAGTGGGGTTGAAACGCTGTACTTCAAAACGTAACAATTACCTGACCTTAACAAGACCTGAAAGAAATTTTGAGGCAGCAAATAAATGACACCAACGTTAAGGGAACATTTTGTTTAGTAAAGAGATATTTCTATTAGCCAAAAAGCACTTACATCAAAGATTATTTCAGAAAGCACAATATGCGAAAATACATATGGCTTAAAATCTTAAAGGTTAAATCTGAACTTTGACACCAAACTAGAAAAGAACAATACTGAAATGTATATTTAAAAGAACACAAGAAAATATATAGCTCCGTCGTTATGACCTGGAAAAAGGCCACAAGGTTTTAAGAGTAATTAAAATTGAGATAAATGAGGCATATCGAGAGAATGCAACAAGTCCAACCTTATAAATAGTAGGGATAAAGATGGGGAGGATTGATTTGAAACGTTAACATTCCTCATACAAGAGTTGTGTGTCAAAGGTAGTGCAATCATAATGCTGAGTTCGAAATTCTTTTTCACCTTTCTATTCACTAATTGAACGACTGTTGAAACTTACTTGATACACATTTTTACTAAAAGTTAAAAAAAATTATTTGTTTTATAAAAAAAAAACTCTTACTGATCTTGTAAAATAATTTTTAAAACGAGTCATTTTGTGGTATTGTAGGACATTATACATTTATACATGGACTATTTTATGTTGCGCTATTTTTGTGTAGTCAAGCTTTTTAGAATACGAGGTGTGGCTATTAAATAACGTCACTGACGCTGCTACAGAAGAAGTATGCATGCGCCAAACGCCAGCGACCAACAGCTGTTTAGCGAGAGGCCTTCTCTTTCGAATTTTAACATGGAAAAAGTGTGTTCCAAAATGGTGCCTAAAATTCTCATGTTTGAACAACAAGAAGCTCGCAAAAATGTTTGTACTGACACTTTGAATGCCAAATGACCCAAACTTATTGAAAAGGATATTGCATGGATCGCCAATCTATGCACTGGAAGAGTCCAAATTGATCGAGAGCCAAAAAAAGTTCGAATGAACTTTTTTAAAAATGTAAAACAATGATGATTGTTTTTTTCGATATTCATAGGATTGGAGACCTTCATGAACCCAATGAAAAAAAAGGACCCCAATTGGGTGGGACTGTCTGTTTTAAACAATTGTTAATAATTAAGGCAGTATTCTCTATCCTTATAAAAATATTTGTATCAAAAATAGTGTACTCACTTTTGTTAAATTCTGGAAGAAAATCACTGGCCTTGGAGAACGGTCTTGCCTTTTCTATATTCGATGTAAAGCCGTTGTTATATTCCTTGGTAACTAGAAAACCATTTTGCTTGGTACTTAAAATGGGGGTGGTATCCTTCACTCTGACTTGAGTATTGAATCTAACAAATTCCCCTTCGCTGTCCTTAACTTGTTTCTTCTCACCAAACACGTTCTTTGAAAGCTGCAGTGAAACTCTGTCTTGTCCTTCTTCAAACCTAATCGGTATTCCTCTGGTGGTACTCGATGACCCTGGTAAACCATACACAGTATAACGCTCCGTTACAGTTGGTACTGTAGGGCTGTAGGGGGTATTACTACTGGATGAAAAAGTACCATATACTGTTGCTCGTTGCACTGATCTTTCAGTGCTGTTAACTCCATCGTACAACAACGGTACTGTCTTCTTCACAAACAACGGTTCGTTAACAGGTACAAGCTTACCGATATTTAAAGAACCATCATGTGGTACCGTAACAATTATAGGATGATAAGTGGTACTGTGATAGTCAGGTACGACATTTGGTGTGAAAGTACTCTCAGTGTTACCAACGTTAAATGGTTCCGTTGGCAACGCATTGGTTACTGCTGTAGTGGTTTCAATGGAAGGAAGAGTCTTGTCTGTATTACCAACGTTAAAGAGGTCATGCACATCTAAACTAGAGGTTGTACTACCTCGAGGTAAATAGGTGTATTTTGAAAGGGTAGTTTGTTGATTAGGTAATAAAGTGGTACCCACACGATTTCCAAAAAATGGTTTGCCACTGTTGATAGGTTGAGTGGTTACCAAATGGGGAGTAATAGAAGATATTCCAGAAACCTTAGGTGCTTCAAGGTAGGGAAGGTCTTTAATGTCAGAGTAGGTGCTTCTGTGATTCGCTAGTGAAGCAGTCGACTTGTAATTAATATCTTTAATGCCGTTAAAAGAGTTCTTCACGAAAGACGATGACTCTTGAGTCACTTGAGTTTCAAGTTCATGACTGTTTAAGTCAGTATTAGTTACTTTATTTGAGGTTCCCTCACTGGATGATATCAAGTTTTCAGTACCTGTGCGATGATTTGCAAGATTGTTGGATATGACTTGTTCAGATTTTGTTGTACTGTCTAATTCAGATTTGTGTGTGGGGAACGGAATATTATACTGATCGTTTGGTAAAAGCGCATTTATTTCTTGCTCCTTATGATTATTGGCAGTAAATGATGCAGCATTGATATTTTGAGTCGTCTGTATATCTGAGTTGTAACTAGTAAGGGGTTTGTTGTAATTATTACTAACCAATATTTTTCCAGATTCTCTATACTGCGGGGTAGGGGATTCCAATTTTACAATGTGTTTAGAAGTGGAATAATTGTGAAGTACTTCCTTTTCGCTTTCTGTCTGTGTATCTGATTTGTAACTAGTAAGAGGTTTTTTGTAATTACTACTAACCAATATTTTCCCAGTTTCTTTATGTTCCTGGGTAGGGGATTCCAATTTTACAGTGTGTGTGGAAGCCGAATAATTGTGAAGTACATCCTTTTCGCTTTCGGTCTTTTTCTGTATGTTACTAACAGCACCGTTTTGATTTCCAGTGCTATAATCAGATTTAGAAGTAAATTTAGTATTGCCTCTAAAAGTACTTTCACCATTCCTATTACCATACTTTTCAACTTTATTCCCAAACTCAAAATTATTTTTAAAGTTTCCCTCTACCTTCTTTTGTTGTCTATTTTGTTCGTTATTACCGTAGTCTCCAGTGCGTTGGGTAGATATTTTAAAACTTCCTTCGAACTTTTTCTGTTGTCTATTCTGTCCGTCGTTAAAGCTGTTTCTTCCATAATTACCGGTATGTTGTTCAATGTCTTTTTTTGTCTGTTTAATTTTATTTAAATCAGAAAGACTTTGAGTTCTTTGCGCGTTTGCTAAATGTCGATTGTTTGATTCTGCCGTTTCTTCGATGTGCTGTTCGATTTCGTTATTGTTCGGAATTCTGTGATTTGACCTGCTTTGGTTCGGTTTGTTCTGACGCACTCGGGTTGATATTCTCTCTTCAGTTCGCATAATTGCTCCATGACTAGTTTCTATACCTACAAACACATTCTATTTCTAGGCTTCTCGTCTTGAATCAGCTGAATAACTTACCACTTAACGAAGATGATTTTCTTAAGGCTTTTCTCCTGGCTATATCATTTTGAAGTTTCTCTGCGCTTTCCTCATATAGATTAGGAGAGTTTGTACAGTTAACTTTGTTCCACCATTCACAGATGAGCTCAGATTGCTGGAAAATTGTACCATTCGGACACAGGAAAGATATCTTTCTACTATCCTCACATATATGAAAGACCTATAAAATGTTCACGTCTGATAATGAAAATATAAAATTAAATCATTTTCTTACCTGACAATCGGTTTCCAAATCTGCATAATATCCAGACTTTAAGTTTCTACACGTAAATGTTGTTCTTGGTATGTATGAATACGAGGGATAGTCCCTGCCGGGTTTGCCTTCGACGCCTTGAAAATATTCGTAATATTCATTAGGGTCTGGTGTTTTGTTATTGCGATTTAATTGATCGTCTGCTTTGAGGCCATGAACGAGCTGTAATAACAAATTAAATGTTAAAAACAAACCCCGCAACTACTGTTCATTCATAAAAAATTGTTAGTCTTTTTCGTGTAAATCGTTCTCATAGACATACAAAATAATACCGGCCTAAAATATAGGTTGGGGTAAGAAGAAGAAGAACAAGAAGAAGCGGAAATCTACCATGACCCTTTCCAGTTATCCCTGAAGGGGTGCTCCGCTTTATAATGGCTTAGTCTAAAGGCTTTCGCACTGTTGGGGCCCTTTCCATGTTCTCGGACCACACAGTTGTAGTAGTGACGATGGATGTGTTTGGATTCCTATTATTATTTAAAAACTTCCGAACGATTCGAGCTGTTCCAAGCAATACGGCCTTCTGTATGATTCTAAAAAGGTGATTGTTATTGCCCAAAGTTTTAATATTTTTTATCAGGTTTTTTGGAATGATTTCAGTTTATGACAATACGATCGGTATTGTTTCCACGCACTTCATATTCCATTGTCTTTTCACCTATTCTTGCAGCTCCTCCGCTGTCCAGTAGCCAGCCAGTAGTTCGATGATAATATGTCGACTTGTTCCTGAGTGACCTCGTTCAAATATCTCCCATGCAGAGGCTTTTCTCTCCATGATTGTAATTTCTCAAGTTCGGTTTTTGAGTAGACTTCAACTTGATCATCGTTTAGTCGCAGTGGTGTATACCGATCATCCTGGCATACAGCTTTATGTAGCATACACGTTTCCGCCTGCTTCAAGAAATTTTTAAGCAGATTTCCTATCTTTTGGTCCACTTGCTTATCGATATCGACTAATCCTCTACCGCCTTATTTTCGCGGCAATGTTGCGCGCTCCACTGCAATTGTAGGGTTGTGTTTCTGCGAGTTTGTAGCAGTGTCCTGTGATCCCCGAACGAACAGTTCAGCACCGAACTTACATAGGTAATTATAGCCTTTATAGCCTTAGATTGTTCTCAAAACTTGTCCCTATTTTGATAAATTGTCAGGTAATCTCTTCTTTTATTAAGCCGTGATCAATTTGGTATGTCTTCTTCATACCGAGATATTTGTGTGTAAATGCAGCACTCACTGTCTCGATCTTTTGTCCGTTTTGTGTCTCAAAAGCAATGTTCAGTTTTCCTCTATTAATGTTTGAATATGCGGCACTTCTCCAGTCCAAATTACATTCGTATATCACTGGAAAATTCTTCCACTGTTTTTAACATTTGTTGTAGGTGATTGTTCGATGAGGCAAATAATTTCAAATCTTCCATGTAGAGCAAATGGTTTAGCCGCATACTTTCACCATTGTTTTTCAAGCCAAAACAATATTTGTTGGAGTTCAGTCGGTTTGAGAGTGGGTTCATGGAGATACAAGATCAAAGAGAACTGAGCAAATCTTCTTGAAAAATACCTTTTCTGATTGGAATCTCTGCAGTTGTTATATTATGGTCACCCTCCCTAAGTTTGATTTTGGTTCTCCATACTGACACGAAACTCTTCAAGAGATTTATTATTGACTGATTAATTTAAGATTTCTATAAGCCATTCGTGTGGCATCGAATCGAAAACCTTCTTATAAGATTATAAAATATATATGCCATCTTAACATTTCGTTTAGTTTTTTATTTCGTTCTTTAAATTTCTAAGATCTGAGAACAGGAAATAGTCGCTGGGAGCCAGATCTGGAGAATATCGTAGATGAGGAAGCAATTCGAAGTGCAATGCATACAATTTAGGCATCGTTGCCGTTGATTTGTGATATCTAATAATCTATCTAATATTCGCTATTGGTGGTTTACCTTTCTCGAAATAATCGATGAACAACAACCCATACGCATCCTAAAATACTGAGGTCATAACCTTACCTGCCGATGTTTGGTCGTTTTTGATGTTCTTTCACTGGCTGCTGTCCACACCGCTGACGGTCAATTTGACTCCGGAGTATAGTGATGGATCCATTTTCACATACCGCATGAAAAAATCTTATTTCGCTTAAATAGCTCCAAACATTGCTCGGAATCATCTACACGTTGCTGTTTTTGGTTCGCTGTGAGCAAACGCGGTACCCATTTCCATAGCGATTTACGCATTCCCAAATGTTCATGCAAAATGGTGTAAACGCTTTATTTCGATATCTTCAGGATATCAACTAACTTCTGCAGCTTCACTTTACCGTTTTGCGAAATAATTCTGTGAATATTTCTAATGTTGTATGGTGTTGAACCTCATTTGGACGCCCAGAGCATTTAGCACCGTCGGTGCTTGCACGGTTACGTTTAAATTCTGCATACCAATCAATTATGGTTGATTTTTCTGGGGCAGAGCCCGGGTAATGTTTATCAAGCTGTTATTTTGCTTCAACGGTATTTTTCTTCGTCAAAAAGCAATGCTTACGTTTGAAGGTTGGTACAATCGACCACTGGTAAAGATTTTTCGTATACTTATATACGACAAAAGCAATGCTTATGTTCATATAGCTGCTTATGTTCAATGCTTATGTTCCTCTATAATCAGACTGGAAACTTATTGTCGGGGGTGTTAAAACTAAATCGTAGCTAGTTAAAAAAGTTGAACTGAAACAATATCTATGAATCTTTCGTTGAAATGACTGCTTTTTATTCCTTGTTTGTTTTTTTGCTTGAAAAAAATGTTAAAATCAAAAACTTTTTTTTTGAGTTCTGCAGTTTCTATCTGCATATATAAATACAAAATTCACGTTGCAAATAGGGTTGCCACCTCTCCGGGTTTCACCCGGAGACGTCGGGTTTTGGCATGTCGTCTCCGGGCTCTGGGTTACTAGGTATTTTCTCCGGGTAAAATCGCTTTTAATTAAAACATAAAACTAAAATAATATAATTCTTATACCACAAAAAAAAGGTTAAGATTTGGCAACCACGCACCCGTTAAGCGCCGGTCTGTTTCGAGTTTCGACGAAGACGCAGATTGCAGTTATTGCGAGTTTATGCGTATTATCGATTATTCAATATTGCTGCTGTCCATTGTTTTTGCGTCGATTTTACTCATTATTAAAGTTACTGCAAGTTAGTTTAAGCTAGTTGGAGTGCTTTTTTAGACAGTTTTCAGTTTGACAAGTTACAAGTTGACATGAGCGAGAGTAATAAGAGAAGAGACAGTGATAATAATCCAAGTACTTCGTCATCTGAAGGCATTTTAAAAAATAAAAAAGCCAGGTACGCAACACATTTTCAAGATTCTTGGAAACAAAATCCGCAGTATAAAAATTGGCTAGTTAAAATAGACTAGTTTATAGTTAAATGTAGCATATGTAATATAAGGTTTACTGCTAAACATGACGGAGAAAAATCTTTAAAAACTCATTTGAATAGTAAAGGACATTCCAGTGCCGTCAGTACATTATCCAAAAATAAATTGCTAACAGCATTTGTACCAAAAAAAAGAATCAGCCGAAGAAAATTACGTTACTATAATTGAAGTAGCTCAAATTTATCACGCCGTAAATCACCATCATAGTTATTTGAGTACCGATTGTGGCATTAAACTTAATTCTCACGTTTATCGCGACTCTCATTTGGCAAGAGAAGTTCATTGCGGTAGAACAAAAGCTGAAGCAATCATCGAAAATTGTTTGGGACCTAAAAGTATCTACTTAAAACATGTTTTGTAGACATGTTTTCACTAAAAGTACAAGATATAAGTGCATATAGCGCGGATAATGCGTCAGTAAACTTTGGCATTCATATTCTGTCTTTCAAAAATTGAATTACGAAAATCAGGGAATTGTAAAAGCTAATTGTAACTGCCATGTAATTCATAATGCAGGTAGAAATGCCTGTAAGGTTCTATCTTTTGATGTCGAAAACTTAATATTAAAAATTTATGCCGAGTTTTTAAATAGCGCAAAAAAAGCAGAAGCCTTGAAAGAGTGTTTTGACTTTTTAGATATTAAATATCAAAAAATGCTAAGGCACGTGACCACAAGATGGCTTTCGCTATATGCCGCTCTTGAACGTTTGATACGATTTTGGCCAGCTGTAAAAAAATATTTTTTAGAGCTGGGCGAGGAGAACTGTCATAAAAATATATGGAGTTTTTTCAAAAGTCAAGAAAACGAATTTGAGAATGATTTAAAATCTGACATTTTATATTCTGAATGTTATGTTTATTTTCTGCATCATTCTATGCATATTTTAAATACGCATATAATTAAATTGGAGAGTAATTATGTAACAAGTTTAGAGTTACATAACATAATGTTAGATTTGAAAGAGCAAATAGAAGAACGACAAAAAGATCAATTTTTTGGAAGCAAAATTTCATCGGCTCTGAAATATCTTACACCATTTGAAAAACAAACATTTGTAAAAGAAGCTTCTTTAGTTTACCAAAGGACTTTAGATTACCTTAATCGGTATTATAATTTTGAAAACTCTCCTTTTAAATATTTTCAATGTTTTAATATAAAAAAAAAATCCAAATATAGAATACGCGCAAGTTTCAGAGGCCAAAGATACTATCAAAATAAATGTAGATGAAGACGAGTTCTACAGTGAGCTACTTATTCTTAAAAAAAACCCTTAAAAAAATTGAAGAAAGTTCATTTAATTCTGAAGTAAACATAGACAAAATATAGTGCAAGGTATTTCAAAATGGAGATATGCCACAATTGTTTAAAATTGTAAGTAACATTTTGTCAATTCCTATAAGTAACGCTTATCCAGAAAGGATATTTTCCTTGATGACTAATCTGTGGACTGACGAACGTAACCGTATGAGGGTAGCTTTAGTAAAGGCAGAATTATGCACAAAATTAAATTTTAATATGACTTGTCTAGAATTTGCCGAGTATTTAGAGAAAAGCGAACAAACTGCTTTATTAAAAACCTGTCAAAGTAACACAAAATATAGTTTTAAGTTTAAAAAAATAATTGAAATATATATGGTTTATATGGTTTTTTGTCGTCAACACGAACTCTCCGGGTCAAGTCACTTTTCAAGGTGGCATCCCTAGTTGCAAATGTAAATAAGAATTACATAAAATTGATTGAAATATATTAATTTTATTAAAAACGACCATATCTATACTTAATAATCATTATCTTTATGTAAATATAAATTTTGAAGAAAATACAGGTAGTACTTACCATTGATCTAACACAATAAGCGGCATAGAACAGGATTGCCAACCCTGAAAAATAAAATAAATCATAATATATGAATATTAAATAAAAATACATTTTCAAGATCTTTTTCTGTACAGTTCTCCTTCAAAAACAATGGTTTGTAAGTGGGCAGGTGAGTTCAATGTGGTCGTACAAGCCTGTATGATAGTCCTCTTTATGGACATCTAATAAGTGCTGAACAAATAATTAATTCTATACATGATATAGTTATGGATGACAGACAATTGACTTTGAGTGAAATTGCTAAGATCATGGACATCTCAACTGAACAGGTGTTTCATATTTTGAAAAAGGAATTGGGCTTGAGAAAGCTATGTGCAAGATGGTTGGCGCATATGTTAAATTCCAATCAAAAATGACGAGTAAAATGTTAAAACCAGCATTTGAATCTTTTTCGAAGGTTTACATTTGGATGGTATTATTTTTAAAAATTAATTTCCTAAGATGTGTTTTTCAATTATTAATAAAGGTTTTTTTGATGGACGTCTCTCTTTAATTTATATCGCTATATCAAAAAGAAACTTTCTTTTTATCACTGGTAGTTGCACTAGTATTTGCATCATTATGCCTCATTTTGCATTTGTGACACTCTTATTGAACAACCCTTTATATTTTGCTTTCGACATACTGTGCACGACATAACGAACCTTAAGTTTACCACACTATGTAAAAAAGGAGATTCCTTTTCCTTATTCTAATTGTTCATAAATTCTTTTAAAATAATTTCTTCCGACGAAACAATTATAAAACGCAGTCAGACGATAAACGGCCTGGTATCGTTTGAAAAGATCGGTTACGAAACAACTCAACGCACTAATGGTAAAACGATGAAGGAACTGCGAATCTTCGCATTAAGGAAAATCACGAAATAAAATCATCTGTAAAGCGAGTCAAGGACCCTTAATAACCGGTAATTAACTCATAATTACCATTAAAAATCGGTCAATGGGAAAGTAACTGCTTAGGACAAATCATTACCGTTACTTTTTTCCTTTAATAAATGTCTCGACAAGTTGGTTCATTAGGTACTTGAAATTGTATTTCCTCGACCTTGTTTAACTTGTTAATGATTACGCAGGTCTACAAAATAAAAAAAAATTGATGCCGCTGAAACTTAAACGTAATTTTAAAGTACGCACAGTTTCTGATCTACTCACATTGAAAATATTAGTAAATAAAACCTGGAAGATGACTGACCTGGACTGGAACACTTTTTGTTACATTTGTGGTGAAAATTAGTATTTCGCTTAGTTTAACTCGAAAATCAACGACGTTAATAAACGATGGATTCCAAACAATGTTTGCAAAATGTTTAGTGTATATTTAAGGTAATGGACGAATGGTTTAAAAAGTTAATTGAAGTTTGGTGTGATGTGTGTTTGATGAAGTGTGGTGCTATGAATTGGAGGGAACCAAAAAATCACTACGATGACTGTTATTTTTGCTTAGTCAAGGTATATGGAATTAATCGAAAAAAAACTACCTATCCCGATCTGGTATCTGCTAAAAGACCTCTTTCTCTTTCAGAAGACGTCCCTATTCCAACTTTTCGTGGCCTGTTATTCGAAGTATTCTTGTATAATGCGGTTCAAGATATACCGTTAACCAAATTGCTGCAATCAACTGTTAATAACCCCTGTCGTAACGAAATCCGGCAAATTTGCAAAAAAAAGTAAACAGAGCCGGGCCTAATAAAATAACAGGTAAAAAGATAAAATTAATTTAATACCTGGTTTATTAGTTTCGAAATATTTTAGTTTAGTTCGCAGTATTTTCTTAAACAGTGCAGCTCTATAATTTCGATCGTATTTTTTGTTATTCCAAACGTGCTAAAAATATGGCGTTATTGGAAGAATAAGCATCATTGTGCCTCTGGTAGTGCTAATTTTAAAAGAAAACATGTATCGCCCGATGCTAAGCAAATTGTTATAAATGCGTATATTTCTTTATTGCATAGGGGGCTTAAGGTAAATGCATCCGTAGCAGAAAGGTCTTCATTAACGAAAACTCCGTTGTCGACAGTTAAAGATATTGTGACGAAGCTAGTTAAAGCCAAAAAAAATCCGTAGTGATTCTGGTAAAAGAAAAAAGACTTAATTGGAAGCAAAATTTATGCGATGTATCAAGAGCAAACTGTGCTTAGATTGCATTCATTGCAACAGCGACTAAGAAAAGATGAAACCAACATTCTTTGTAGCAGAACTAGGTTTTGCATATCTGGCCATTAATAAAAGACAAATATTAATGAAATCATAACGATTGCGACGATGGTGGTTTGACTACTTAAACGCTATAAAAAATACAGATTAGAAAATCGTCCCATTATCTATCTTGATGAAACATGGTTCGATACACATGAGACGCCAGCAAAAGAATGGGTAGATACATCAAAAAAATGCCAAACCAAAACCCCAGCGAACAAGGCAAAAATAAGTACAATTTTACATGCTGGTTCCGAGGATGGATGGGTTCCATATTGTTTACGGTTGTCCTCCAAAAATATTAAACATTCATCATCACTCATCTTTCGACTACCATAATGACATCACAGCAGAACTTTTTGAAGATTGGTTTATAAATATTCTTTTTCCCAATGTGAGGCAAGCAAAGCCATCGTTAGTAAAATAGGAAAGGAGAACTGATTTCAAAATGAAATAGAAGATTCTTTTTATTCAAAGTAGATTCATGGTGAGTCAGAAGAAGATATCACAAATTTATATTTTAGTAATAATTCCAAATCGTATGGAGGTAAATTGGCCGAATATGATACAACCCTTCTTCAGCCCAGAGATCAAAAGCAAGACATATTTTTCCATAATAATATAAACAATAATCGATATAGGAATGGCAGTAAAATCTTTTCAGTTTGAACTGCTAGTGATAGTCTTGTGCATCGTTTCAATGCTCTCTCCAATATCACTCTGTTTTTTAAATTAAGTACCATACCCTACATCATCTAAGAATCATATGGCAACATCACAATATCTATATAATAATGAAGGTTCTTCCAAAATAGCGACAAAAATTGTTTCAGTGTATATCAGAGAACATTTAAGGTCGATTTAAAACCAAAATATATTTTGTAAGGTCTCACTTCACGATATGTTTTTTTTATTTTGGGAGAAACCCTCCAAAGGGGTTAAGCGTATTTATTGGTAACGATGCTCAGACAGACCGCTTCAGCTCGGGAAACATTTGTTTCTACAAAAGTTTTTAAAACCAAAGAAATTGAAATTTTTTATTCAATATTTTATCAACCGACGAAGCTGCTTTAATCAGGAATGCGATGGTGGAAGTTTGCACAGTCAATTGTTAAGAAAAGACTGTGCGTGTAAATGTTTGCATTATTGATATATTGATATATATATATATATATATATATATATATATATATATATATATATATATATATATATATATATATATATATATATATATATATATATATATACCTGGATTTATAGACTCCCATCTTTCTCAGGTCATAACCAATATTTTTATGGAACATTTTGAAATTCAAGCCATTAACTTTTGAAACCTACTTGCTGGTTCAGATATATAGATGACATTGTCATTTGGTCACACGGAATACAATATTTCAATCTGTTCCTTTCGCATTTGAACAGTATACATTCCCAGGTTCAATTTACAATGGAGACTGAAAACAATTCTGTCTTCCCTTTTCTTGACGTTCTAATATTAAAAAGATCAAACCAAAGTTTCTCCTATTCAGTCTATCGTAAACCTACCCACACAAACCGTTATCTAAATGCGAATTCACATCGTCATCTATCCCAATTAAATTCGGTGGTCAAATCTTTCGTTACTAGATCTCCAAGATTGTCGGACAAGGAACATTGGCAAACAGAACTTAATTCTCTAGAAACGGCACTAATTCAAAACGGCTATGACAGGCGTCAAATAAAAAGGCATATTGATAAAGTTCAGGCAACAGGTCATATCCACCAAACCACTAGAGACTTGTCCCAAAACTCCAAAGTCCTTCTGCCATACATCAAGCGAGTTATCGATAAAATTTGCCACGTATTCAGATCCCGTAATATCGAAACGATATTTACAACAGAAAGAAATATGTCCAGTTTCCTTAGATCCAGATCCATATCCTTCCAGATCCCGTAATATCGAAACGATATTTACAACAGAAAGAAATATATCCAGTTTCCTTAGACCAGTGAAAGAGAATATTCCATAAGAGTTACAAGGACTCTATGAGATTCCTTCTTCTGGCTGCTCCCAATCTTATATCGGCCAAACCAATAGACGTGTCCAAAATCGCATATACGAGCATTCTCTCGTCGTCTGAAAATCGGATCTTTCCTCAACTCTAGTAGAACATCATACCCAAACGGATCACAAACCAAACCAAACCAAACCAAACTAAACCAAACCAAACTAAACCAAACCAAACCAAACCAAACCAAACCAATTAATGAAGAGGTCGCCGACAACATTCTTTTCTACTTGTGAACTAGTGTAAATCAAGTAGATTCTTTTAATTATGGTAAAGTGGAAGCGGAAACGTCAATATTTTACAAATCTAAAACGCGGTTTCACTCACTCAAGTACACACTTTGCCATTTTAGTAACCATGGATCAGTGGAGAGGGCAACAGCGTGCGTTAGCCATAAAAATGTTTTATAAAAACAGTAATAGTTTGGAAGCAGGGCAGAGGGAGTTTTTTCTGACGTTTTTACAACTTAAGATGTTATGGTGCCGTACCATCAAAACACGCGATAAAAAGTTTGATTAATAACTTTGAATAGACTGGATCTGCCTTAAAGAAGAAACCAACAGGACGATCAAGAAGTGCTCGTACCCCACAGAATATTGATGTTGTACGCGAGTCTATCTTACGGAGTCCACGGCGTTCAATTCGTAAGCAAGCAGCTACGGTTGAAATGTCCCGGGAGAATGTTCACAGAATTCTTCATTTAGATTTGAAATTTCATCCATACAAGCTGCAGATAATGCAACAACTGAAAGAAAGCGATTACCAGTTGCGATTAGAATTCTGTTACCAAATGACAACAAATATAAACAATCACGATGAATTTGTAAGCAAGTTGTGGATGTCTGTTGAAGCCCATTTTCATCTCGCAGGTTACGTGAATAAGCAAAACTACCGTTACTGGACAGACACAAATCCTAATGACGTTCATGAGCGCCGGTTAGATGCTATTAAGGTGACAGTATGATGTGCTGTTTCATTACATGGAATCATCGGACCTTATTTTTTTGAAAGTGATAAAAACTTGTTCACAAACGCCTATATCTGGTAGTCTTCGATTCGGGAAACGACGCTGATTCCTTTACAATGAGAGAATAATGAAGGCATAATGAAATCAATAAATTAACTTTAAAACAATCTGCTAATGACAAACTAATAATTAACTGGTATAAATAATGGTTGCTTAGCAGTAAAAAAAATCATCATCATCATCATCATCAATCCATATCAATCCTCTGCAGGATGAAGGCCTCTTCAGCATGCTTCCAACTCTCGCGGTCCTGAGTTTTCCTTTACCATTCGGGTCCAATACACTTAATAATATCAGGTTGTATCCAGTCCAGGACCGCCCTGGTCTATCTTTCGTCCCATCGCCTCGCTACATGGCCTGCCCACTTCCATTTCAATTGCTTTATTCTTTCAATGATGTCATTCACTTTTGTTTGTTCTCTGATCCATGTGCAGGTCTTTCTATCCCGTCTAGTAATGCCAAGCATACATCTTTCCATTCCCTTCTGTGCTACTCGAAGTTTTTGAACTAACTGTGATGTGAGTGTCCAGATCTCAGTTCCGTATGTCATAGCGGGCTGGACATACTGATCAAAGACTTTCCTTTTCAGACAAAGTGGTAGTTTGCTTTTAAACACTATGTTGAGCCTGCCAAATGCCTGCCAGCCACATTTAACGCGTCATTTTATCACAGCACATTTTATGTTTCCCAGTATATTCAGCAATCTGTTTGAAAATAATTTGATTTTCGTACGATATCGCGTCCATCTCTCTGCTAAAAATCGTATTTTTAAGCGACCGGAAACCCATCGGTATAGTTTCCTGAAGTTGAAGGGGATTTACGTTGATGAAACAAGCTCGAACCGTGGCAAATTTATTTGACTTGTTGCAACAGTTTGAAGGATGACTTTAGATTGGCATTCGAGATACTCGTCAGATTTTTATCGACGTTTTAATTAATGATCGGTTGTTGGATGTTTTCGTTTTCCGTTTTGTTTTTCGATTTTCGTCAGTACCCAGTTTACTTTATTAATTGTAATTAGTTTTGTTTTATTTCAAGTTTTCTTTTAATGTCGCAGAGATGGATGTGGATGGGCTAATGTACTTGTTTGTACTAACTGACAAATACATATGAAAACCGTGAATCAGTCATTAAATTATTATATTTTTCTACGTAAGGTTTGTTTTGTTTTTCAAGTTCTTGACATTAGTAAATCTATAATTCACAACCGAGTAGAATCAGGACAAATTAGATTATATTATAGGCCTCTTAAATTGAGCGGTTGTTTTAATTCTCGAATAAAACACAGATGGCGTTGTGAATTTGCTTAGATCTAAGATAATGTATAAGAAGGCATTCCAATCCTGTAAGGAATGATGGAAAATGTATATATATATATATATATATATATATATATATATATATATATATATATATATATATATTATTATTATTATTAGGTGTGTATAGGTTCGGTTAGATCACGCAACGCATTCCGACTCATTTTTGAGTATTCCTTTCTGATCTTCCACATCTCTCTCATCTTCTCTCCGTAGATCTTCTTTCTCTCCTCCGTCCACCTTGTCCCTGATTTCCTTGAAATTTCGCTCTCTGATGCGACGTTCCACATATGCATTTTTTTGTACTTACTTTAGTCCTCAATCTCTGTCGGATCCATTTGTGCCCGTCCCAGATCAGTTCTGACTTCTGTGTTATCTTCTCTCCTCCTGTTTCATTTTGAGCGAAAGAATTAGGTTTTTTGAAAGGAGATTTGTAGGCCAACTTTCTCTGCACATTCCTTGAGGACTTCTATCTGTTTGGTTGCCCTTGTTTCATTGTCTGCGAGTATGGCTAGTTCGTCTGCGAATGCTAGGAATGAGATTTCTATATTGTTTTTGGTTTGTCCGAGTCGTATTGGTTTCCAGTGTCCTTGATTTTTCAGTTCCTTTTCCCATTGCCTTATGACTTTGTCCAGGACCAGGATGAAGAGGAGTGGAGTTAACCCATCCCCTTGACGTACTCCGGTTTTAATCAGGAAGGGTTCGGAAATTTCTCCCATAAATTTCACTTTAGAGACTGTATCGGTCAGTGTCTGCTTGATCAATCGTAGTGTTTTGGGATCGAGTCCTTGTTCTTCTAGGATGTTGAACAGAGATTTTCGGTCGATGCAGTCGAATGCTTTCTTGAAGTCCACGAACGTACAGATGATTGGGACATTTCTGATAGCTTCGTATTTCAGTATTGTTTTTAAGTTAAAGATTTGTTCAGTGCATGACCGACCAGGGCCAAAGCCTGCCTGGTACTCGCCAATTTTGTGTTCTAGTTGTTTCTGTGTTCTCTGGAGGAGGCATGCTGAGAGGATTTTGTAAGTGACTTACAGTAAGGAGATTCCTCTGTAGTTGTTCACATCTGTTCTGCCTCCTTTCTTGTACAGTGAATGTATAATAGCACATTTCCATTCATCTGGTAATTTTTCTGTTTGCCAGATGTTCGTGATGATTTGCGTGAGTTCTCGTAGTGAGTTTGGTCCGAGGTTTTTCAATAGTTCCGCGGTGATATCATCTTCACCGGATGTCCTTTTATTCTTCAGTTTTTGTATGTGCCTGTGGATCTTTTCCTGTGTTGGTGATGGTGATTCTGAGTGGGTATTAATACAATTAACCTTAAGGAATTTTGTGTCGCGTTCGGTAATTGAGGAGAGCAGAGAAAAGTGTGCCAGCTCCTGACAATTTTCCTGATTGGTTAGGGCTAATCTCCCATTCCGCTTTCTGAAGGAAAGATTTTGTGATGTGTACCCACGAATTTCTCTAGCGAAAGTCCTATAAAAGTATCTCGTGTTATAATTGCGGAAATTCTCCTCAATAGAGTCTAGTTGTTCCTTCATGTACTTCCTCTTAGTTTGTCTAATAACTTTTGCGGTCTGTTTTCTAGTTTCGTTAAAAAGCTGTTGGCTTTCTGGGGTTTTTTACTGTTGTACTCCCGAAATGCTTGTTTGCGTCGCTGCAATGTACTTTCGCCTTCTGAGTCCCACCAAGGGTGTTTTGTGTTCTTTTTCAATGGGATCAGTTACTGTGCTTTTTGTGTAATTTTGTCCCATGTATCTGCCTGTTCCTTTGCCTATTCCTCTGTTATGTTGGATTCCTTGATCGTTTTCGATATATATATATATATATATATATATATATATATATATATATATATATATATATATATATATATCAAATCAGAAATCTTTCACCCTTTCTCCACGTGGTGCCACCGATCGCCTTCGTCGAACTGTCAACCATGCGACGTCACGTGTCTCTCGGTACCGGTTTCTAGCCTTTCAGCCGTCATCAGCCGAGCTCTAGACGAACGCAAGGAAAGCAGTTCGGAGAGACGATCGGGGCCAGACCAGATTAACTGGCCATTTTAATGACGGGTCGTGATCGCACACAACTCACGCCATCATACGGCGAATGCTCGTAGCAGTCAGGACCGCTCGTAACATTCTGCCTGGTACCTCGGGTATAGTACTTGGTATGGTATGGTACCGTGGAGGGATATATATATATATATATATATATATATATATATATATATATATATATATATATATATATATATATATATATATATATATATATATATATATATATATATATATATATATATATATATATATATATATATATATATATATATATATATAACATATATATATATATATATATACATATAACATATATATATATATATATATATATATATATAT
This sequence comes from Cosmopolites sordidus, assembly GCA_031761425.1. Classification (NCBI taxonomy): domain Eukaryota; kingdom Metazoa; phylum Arthropoda; class Insecta; order Coleoptera; family Curculionidae; genus Cosmopolites; species Cosmopolites sordidus. The sequence continues at coordinate 120,939 of JARFXV010001215.1, forward strand.
ATATATATATATATATATATATATATATATATATATATATATATATATATATAACATATATAATCGAAAGTTTACGCCAATAAACCGGGTTCTTTGGAACAGTTAAAAGAAAATATCCGACACGAAATGGCAGCCATTCCAGAGATTATGTGCCGAGTTGTCCTAAGGAATTTTGCTGTTCCTTTAAATGAGTGCCATGAGCGTGAAGATTTACATTTGGAAGACATTATTTTTAAAAAGTTATTTCCTAATAAAGGTTTTTTTGATGGACGTCTCTTTTTTTATCTCGCTATGTCAACAAAACTTTCTTTTGGGACACGTCGTACTTAAACTGAGTCACTTGTTTTATGACTTTATCCTTAATCTACGAGTTTGCACCTTACTGGTTCTTTAGAGATATTCCATCTTTTGGCTTTTGTAATAGAGCTATTCATGTTCTATTCATTCAATTTTTACAGTATCTGCGGGTACTTTCCTCTCCATTAATGTTAGTATATTATCATATAGTCTTATCAAATGTTATCGTCAATCGAGGCAAAGGTATCAGTATTCTATTGCTTTCTCTGAAATTTATTTATTGCTAAATGTTGTATTTAACTCGAAGAGATTTGCCGCTAAACAAGAAAAAAAATCTCGATGCGCATTTCGCTAACCGCTTTAACATTATCAGGAGATGATTCAATCTGATTGAAGAATTATCATCATCATCATAAGGCATCACCATCTCATTATAATGGCCACATGATTAGAAAAACGCTCGTCAAGAAGTTAAAAAAAATGTGATTCCGTATTTAGTAATACCAAAGGTCCCGACCGAAGAATTAATGGAAAACCTTGTTGTTTTGTTGTACTCCTAGTTTCCTAGTTTCTTCTTCAGTAAGCTCGTAAATAGTTTAATGGTACTTAAAAGTGTAAACTCCTAACTTTTCTAGTTGAAAATGAAGCTTGTGATACTTGAGTGCCAAGATGTTGTGATTTTTATGGTGATTGTGATTCTAATGTGATTATTTTTATTGTTATTGAATAGTGTAGTTATAGTTACTTGCTGTTAATAATCCTACTAGTTCCGGGCCACTGTATTTTGGCAATTTATTTAATCTTCCTCTTACTTCGGCCTTTGGAATGGTAGTATTATTTGATGTTAAATGAAAGTTTTTTTGTCAAAATTTCCAATTTAAGATTAATATTTGGCGCGTTTCACTAGCACTGTAGCTTCGTCAGAAACAAATACTTTCGATGTTGAATTGGGTATAAATTCAAAACGTTGACAAAATAAAAGACATATTCGAACTATATACCTGTACGAATTAAATAAAGGCAATTTGTTCAGATCTATTTGGTTATTCAGAAAGGTTTTCGCATCTTTTAAAATGAAAATTTGTGCAAAAAAGCCTTTTATTAAACATTTGTGATCATTTTTCATCAAGTAGGCACAATCAAAAAGTAGTATTATCTGATTTTTCTTCTTCTTCTTATCATGCCGTCTTCAAAAAAGTTGGCGACTCTCACGACCACCCTCTCCTTACCCACAGCCACTCTAAATAATTAGCTCGATGTTCAGGTAAACCAATCTCTTATTTTTCCAAAATTTTTTAGCCAGGACATTCTTGGCTTCCCACTCTTCTTTTTCCCCTCTATCCTTCTCTGTAGAATCAATTTCTATAGTTCGTAACGTCCGACGTATTCCAATTTGTGTGTCTCTATCATTGTTATTGGATTTCTTTCAATAGATATTCTACGTAGGACCTCTTTATTTGTAAATTTTTCTACCCAAGATATTCGTAGCACTTGTATTCTTCTGAAAAGCTAAATTTCAGATTAACACAGAGATTTACAATCAGGCAACAAATAACTTTTTTTTTTTAATTTTTCTAGGCACACTTTCTTCACCATGTTAGTATCATCATAACATACTTAGCGAAATGCGTGTCGATAAATAAAAAGAAAGTGTTTAGTGGTAAATCTCTTTAAGTTTAGATCACTGAGATTGTTTAGTGCTGATTTTCAGAATTTTAAAGTAAACACAAATGTCAGTGAGGAAATTTTAATTAAGGTTCTCAATCAATATTGTAAGAAATATCGACACTGTAAGATAAATGATAAAAATCAATCAGAAACGATCTAGTACAAGATAAATAAATAAAATACTGATAGCGTCTGAATTTGCTTAGGTACAGTCTCATTTCAGAAGTGTAATGTACGACATTTATAAGAATTACGTGGGGAAATCCCGAAAAGAATTAAGTGGGGAAGGCGCGTCAAAATGACTGATTTGTCAGCAGTGTTTTTAAAGGTGATTTTCATCATATTATTTGATCTTTGAGTCAAATCAAGAGTATAAAATTATTATTATTACTACTTTTTTTTCTAAAATGGCGGCTTAGTAATTTTTATTTTCGGGCGTCTCTGGCGGGAGGTCCAAAAATACTGCACTCGTCACTAATATAATAATCGTTTATTATCTCGTTAAATGTCTACACATCGTATTAAAAACAGTCATTTTATAGATATAAACAATGTTTAATTATTATATTCAGAAAAGAAAAGTAAAAAATTGGACCTACCAGAAATATTTAAAATAAAATATCCTTATGGTTATGTAATAACTACGAATGACCAGCTAAATTTCCAAAACACCCCGGTAAGGTTTGGATGCGCTCTAGCCCAACGGCCTAACACTTCAGAGCTCATTTGAAGCAGTGCATTCATCGTGCTAACATCGGTTAAGTACTGTACGTTCGCAGAATTCTTCATTCTCTGTCTCTGTTAGAGTGTCCCACTCAGTCTTTCGTTTGCGCATCTCACAGGCTAAGATGATGATTAAGCTGTTGAGGTCACGATATGCGGGCTCCGGCGCCCTCGACTGTATGTGCAATAACTCCGTAAATATTTAATATTTTTAATTTTTCTCTTGAAAAAATCGAAATATGAAAAAAAAGGGTTTTTAAAATTTACCCCCTTAAATCCTACACAATAACACATCGCGTTAAAATTGTTGAATTATTTTATGAAAATGGACGTTGGGTGAAAAATGTTTTTAGAAAATTACGTGATATTAACTGTTTGTAGAATCGTTCATCTAAAAGCACTATCAATCGAATTTCAATTTCAAAAAACTAGTTCGATGGAAGAGGGGTTATTCCCTGTCCTATTCTAAGAATATTTTGTCCTATGATGATTTTTGAAAAACCCCTTTGTTTCGAAGATACAGGACGAACAAAATTTGCGACAACCATATTCGATATTTCTTGAAATCATCAATGTAAATAAAAGTAGGGTGACGTCAATGAGTCTATCAAGTACAAAATTTTTTTTTTCGATCTCGATCACTTGGAATGGCTGTTTTATCTAGTAAGTGGATTTCATCGGTTGCATTTGTTTACATAGATTGAGTGACGTTTGGCTGTTTGACGTGTCTTAAATAGTGAGTGAAGTCCTCTATCATAATGTATACAAACGCCGAGATGACTGACATGCACTTAATGTATGGACTTGCTGATGTCAATGCATTACAAGCTAGGCGATTGTACAGTGAACGATTTCCAGCCTGTAATGTTCCCGACCGAACATTCTTCGAAAACATTCATCGACGTCTTTGTGAAGCAGTCACATTGAAACGACCTGAAGGGTCAGGAAGATCACTGACTGTAAGAACGGTACAATTGGAACAGAATGTGCTGGACATGATAACGGAAGAGCCTGGTAGTTCTACGCAAAAAATTGCAAATACTTTGAATGTGAGTCACTGAACAGTTTGGAAAATTCTTAAGGACAATTTGTTGTATCTATACCACATTTAACGCGTTCAGGCACTACTACCTGTTGATTTTCCTCCACGTATTGCATTATGTCAATGGATATTACAAACTTTACTTCGCATCCCTCTATTCCTGACACAAATTCTTTTCACCGATGAAGCCACTTTCGCAAGAAACGCAATAAGGAATTTTCATAATAACCATGTGTGGGCAGATGAAAATCCGCATGAGGTATGCGAAGATAGTTTTCAACATCAGTTCTCGTTGAATGTTTGGGTTGGAATTGTAGGTGACTATCTATTTGGGCCGGTATTTCTATCACAAAGACTTACTGGCGAGGTGTATCGCAACTTTTTGGAAACAACGCTCTCTGAGTTTCTGAAAGATGTACCATTGGCAATAAGGCATGAAATGTAGTTTATGCACGATGGTGCACCACCACATTTCAGTTTGGTTGCTCGTGATTTTTTTAACTGCAACATACGGATATCGCTGGATTGGTCGAAGTGGGCCATACGCATGGCTTGCTCGATCCCCCTGGATTATTTTTTCTGGGGATATCTGAAGTCATTAGTTTACGATACTCCATTGAAGAATTTGGATGATTAGTGTAACTCAATTAGAAACGACCCTGGTGTGTTTGAAAGAGTTCGGCACTCAATGACGGGAAGATTGAATGCTTGTATCGAGGCTGGAGGAAATCATTTCGAACATTTATTGTAGATTGGGCAACTTTACATGTACTTTTTGATAATAAAATGTTGTGAATGTCGTAAATTTTGTTCACCCTGTATCTTCGAAACAAAGGGGTTTTTCAAAAATCTTCATACAACAAAATATTCTTAGAATAAGTCAAGGAATAACCCCTTTAATTTTTACCTTTCATGTTTACCTAACACCCTGTACAGCCGCAGTGGTCGTTCACTAGAGCATATTGATTTGATACATGAAGGTATTGTTGAAGACACAGAAATTTCCATTAGTGGAGGTTCCCAACAAATTGGACTGAAGGAATTCACATCATTTTATTTTACGAAACGATTTAGCTCTGAAGGCATATAAGGTCCAAATAACAAAGGAACTAAAGCCACTGGATTATTCCAAACGTGGTCTATTTGTCAATTGGATCAAAGAACAAACAGATGATTTTTTCTCAAAAAAGCACATTTTGAAATTGGTGGCTATGTTAATAAACAAAATTGCTGCATTTGAGATGAGAAAAATCCACGATTAATTCATTACATCCTAAATCAGTCACTCTGGTGTGCATTATGACCAGGAGATATAATTAGGCCGTATTTTTTTCAGAATGTTGGTGGTGAAGCTGTAACTGTGAATGGTGTCGATACCGTGATAAAATAACTGGATTTTTGTGGGCTGAATTGAATAATATTGATCTGCACGCTACTCTGCTAATGAACGAACTCTTCACTAACACTCTGCTAACGAAACAATTGATTTATTGAGAGAAAATTTTCCTGGGCGAGTTATTGCAAGAATCGGTGATGTAAGATTGGTCACCAAAATTATGTGATACATGTGTCACCGTTGGACTATTTTCTTTGGGGTTACGTGAAAAGCCAGATCTATAAGAACAATCTACAATCGAGTCCTGGATGAAATTATTCGAGTCATTGATGAGATACAGCCACGGTTATGCCAAAATGTTAACAAAAGAGTGGACGTCTGTGGAGCTACAAGAGATGGTGTTTAAATGACATACACTATGCTTCAATTATCAATAAAAAGTTCTTTGAAATCAACGTAAATTCAGAATTTCGTTCAAGAATAAAAAAAATCGCTCAATTTGAAAAACCCTTTAATATAACAAAAAACTAGGAAGTATAGCATAACTATTTAGCTGCATTTTTTTTGTGTCGATGGTCTCTGAACAATTTAACCCAAACTCAAGAAAAAGCGGAGCTAATTCATGTGAACAAATACTTAAATGGTTAAACCGAGAAGCTGTAGTTTATTTAGTATAAAACATCACCATAGGCGTGAAATAACTAATCCACTTAATTATTCTATTGGAACTTTCGGTTCCAACTAACTCGAAGAAATTTATCACTAAACAAGAAATCATTTTCTTAATTTCTCGGTGCAATTTTCGCTAACCATGTTAGCATCATCAAAAGATGATTCAATGATGATCCAATCGTTTCCTGAAACGTGCTCCGACAAATAAAATAAGAGTTTTAGTGTTTAATGGTGAATCTCTTCAAGTTTAACTAATCCCCTGTTTTTTGTTCAAATGTTTAAGCTTTGGAGAGACACCTTTCACATTGCATGTTTTTTTTTTCTACTAAATATCAAAAATAAGCTGTATCGTGGATTTTTAATAATCAGACCGTTGAAATTTGATATTTAAATGTTTTGAAAATTAATTCACTGAATGGAAAAGAAGAATATGTTTAAAACCAACAATGGTGTTTGTAACATTTAATTTGTGTTTCTTTTTATTGGTTGCAGAACATTTTGCGGTGACCTACGCAGTACAATATTTCATAATTGTTAATGCTGAAATGTACACTGTAAAATATTTCAAGTCACCGTCTATGTATTAATTATCTGGTAAAAGCCAGAAGAATATATATTGGGTCATCCATCTACTCGACAACTAATACATTATGTAAATTATTCGACGTCTAACGAAACGGACGAGTTCCCAGCTATTTGCACGACAAAAGAGCCCATTCAGGATGACAATAAATAATTTTGTTTGGTGAAATGTGCACAATGGGTGCGGGAGTGTCATCATCAGTTGAAATGATCTGACCAATAAAAAAAAGAACGACGATAGCATCTTTTTATTATCGATACGAAACGATATAACTTTTTCTTTCGAATGAACGCTTTTCACTTTTTCTTTTGATCGAATTGGTACATCACGATCACAATTTTATTTGTTGTAATTCCAAATGATTATACAGGGTATCCCGAAATGTAGGGACCAAAGTTTACCAGCGGGTTCTCAGGCTAAAAATAAGGGTACATTGTCAAGTAAACTTAGACGAATAATGCGTTCTAAGAGAGCTACGCAAAATTGGGTATCGTGAAGATAGATAACACTAGGGAACAGCAATTTTGTTGACTTGGATCTGTGACTTGTTTTTGACTCATTTTTCATCTCTGAATTCAAAAATATTCACAGTTTTTCTCTATCACGTCAAGTACTTAAGCTACAGCATACCCCTCATTTTATCTGAAAAGTGTACATACGAAAGGAAATAAGGTGAGATCTGACCTATTTGGATTAGAATATTTTATTCATACTGAGGTTTACATATTATTAAAAGTTAAATTGTATTTATACAAAAAATAAATAAAAGATATTATGGTAAAAATTTCTTCTTATCGCTTTTCCTGGAGTGTTCAGTTTGTGAACATTCTCGCTTGATGCTCCAACAGTAGTTAGCCAACATACTGACATCCCATCTACCTTGATACCGCGCTTCCATAACCTTTAGATCTTGGTGGAATCGCTCGCTCTGTTCATCACTAACAGCACCAAGATTTTCTGGGAAGTTAGTAACATGACTATGTAAGAAATGCAGTTTGATGCTCATGTTGCAACCAAGCTTTTTAAAGCTCTCCAAGAGTTGTTGAACAATTTCGATGTAATTCGAGGCTCGTGTATTTCCAAGAAAGTCTTTAACAATATTTTTAAAAGCCAGCCAAGCATTCCTTTCAAGTTCGGTCATTGTTTCAGTGAAATTTTCAACTTTAACGAGTTGCCGAATCTGTGGACCATCAAACACACCAGCCTTTATTTTTTCATATGACAGGCTAGGGAATGCCGAAATGATATACTTAAAGCAGTCTCCTTCAATTGACAAAGCCTTAACAAATTGCTTCATGAGACGTAGTTTTTTATGCAAAGGCGGAAATGCAATGTTTTTCTGTCGACAAGTGGCTGATTTAAAATGTTTGGATCACCAGGTTTAAAGTCAGATCTTGGCGGCCAGTTCGATTGCACCCAATACTTCTCACGAGCTCTGCTGTCCCACATGCACAAAAAACAGGGATACTTGGTATACCCGCGTTGCTGGCCAAGAAGGAAACAGACCATTTTAAGGTCAACACAGATGATCCATTGGTGCATGTTATATTGCAACCAGTCAAGGACTTTCTTTATGTCGCCATATTCTTCACGCAAAGAAACTGAATGACCTATTGGGACTGAACCGTATAAGTTTCCATTATGTAGGAGAATACACTTACGCTACGCTTTGAGCTATTCAGTTGCGTTATAGATAAAAATGGCCAATTCTTTCATTAAACCTTCTACGTTCTGGCAATATACAAATCCGTCATTATTTCTGAAGTACTGCTTAAATCTACTTTCTCTGGATGGATAGTATGTGACTTTAGCTCCTTTGTCAAGCAAATTTTTTTCGTGCAGTCTTGATGCTAATAATTCCGATGCTTTTTTGGATAGTCCCAAATCTCGTGCTAAAACGTTTAATTTATGTTGATTGAATCCTTTACGAACAGAATCATTGGAAACTTTGAATTCTTCGTCGGTGGAATAACTTCGCTCTTCACTTGATTCACATTCTTGTATTTCTAAAGAAGGTAATTCTTGAAAAACTGGCACTGGAATTTCAGCCGAATGAGACACAGGGCGTATAGCTGACGGTAAACTAGGGTACTCAATTTTATGTTTGTTTTTCTTGTTGAATTCTGATGTTTTCACTATGCAAAAGTAGCAATCACTTAAGTGATCTTTGGGCTCTCGCCAAACCTTTGGTATACCAAACGAAAGTTTATTACGTGTTCTCTTCGTCCACATTCGTAAACTCTCTACACACTGCTTGCACACTTTATGAGGGGCCCATGATTTATCTTGGTCACCTATTTTCACTTTAAAATAAGCAAAATAGGCTTGCCTGACAAATGTACTAATATTAGTCCGTTGAATGGGGGGTGGTAAAACTGCCACATATATAACAAAATGAATCAGGGCTGTTTAAGCACTTACGACGAGAACTACCATGATGACGCAACGTCACTCACGCCCCCACTCCTAGGTCGAAGAAGGTTCGCCGGTAGGAGAGCAGTAGTGACTTCTGTGATTCGCCAAGCTTAGTCGGATGCGCAACAACGGTAGAGAAAAAACTTGACGTGATAGCAAAAAACTAAATAAAGTTTTGGAATTAGCATGTCAATTTACGTATAAAACAGCTTAAATATCGAACTCAACAGAAATTATTTTTCAAATTGTTCCCCAGTGCAATTCAAGGCATTCAAATATGGATGTGCACTCACAAAATGCACACCAAATAGCCATGCTTCTTGCACCTCTGGAATAGTCTAAGGTAGAAAACATGGGCGTTGAGGAAAAGAATATAATTAACGACTCCTTAGTTGGACGAGAGAAAATAATTTTTTCTCCACTTGTAAAAATTTTTGCTGGATCATGCTTTGCATATATAGGGAAAAAATACCCCGGCTGCGTATGGAAAAAATGAAAGCAGGGATATTTGACATTAGGGATCGTGCCTTCGTAAATTCGATGAATGAGGCTGAGCGAAAAGCCTGGACTTCATTTGTAGTAGTTGTCCGAAAAGCTGAAAACTATTCTGAACTAGTAAATATTTTTTTTCCTTTTTTTTGGGTTTTTCACCACGATGTAAAACTCAAAAAATATCAAAAATATTTGTTCTTATGTAAATAAAGAATCACTGGGTAAATACAAAAAACCAAACGGAGACAAATTTCTCAGTGATTCTTTTCTGTAATAAATTTGCCTAACAATCAAAATTTTAAAAAATAAAAATATAAAAAGATCTAAAATAAATACAAATTTTTAACGGTAACGTTTCGGGAGGTCTTCTCCCGTTTTCAAAACGAATCTAAAAAATAATTTATATTAATTTCTATATATAAAGTTAAGATAGGAACTAAATATAATTTTTGTGTATGTCAATGATACTTACATTGACAATAATAGCTTTTAACGACAATGAGTCATGTTGACAAATTCTAGATTTATTAAAATCGCCCTTTCTAAAAAGGTTTTTATGTTCTTTTATTCTAACATCTAACGGTCTAGGTGTCTCACCTATATATAATTTGACACATGCGCAGGGAATTTTATAAACCACATTTTTGATATTCTGTTGTGTGTTGTTTGGTTTGGTTTTTGTTAATATAGATCTAAGAGTATTTTTTGTTTTAAATGTCGTTCTTATGTTGTATTTATTTCCTACTGATGTTGAGATTAATTGTTTGAGAGTTATTATTATTGTTATTAATAACTTGTCTGTTTTGTCTGGTATCAAAAGTTTTAAACGATTTATTTATGACATTTTTTAATTAATTGTTTTTTATTAAAATGTCTTTGATGTGATTTGTTTCTTTTTGTTATGTATCACTGTCGGTACAATCAAGTTTTGCTCTGTCATATAAACTTTTAATTACTCTGATTTTGGATGACTGGAAGATAAATTGAGATACCTATCGGTGTTTGTCGCTTTTCTGTAAACTGTAGTTTTTAAAGTGTAGTTTGGTTTTAATATTAAAGTAAACCTCACCTATATATATTTTTTTGGTAGTATGTCACTGCCATTAAAAACTATAATTGTCAATGTAAGTATCGTTGACCTACACAAAAATAAATGTTCTTCCTATCTTTGCTTTATATATAGAGATTAATATAATTTATTTTTTGGATTCGTTTTTTTAGAACACCTCTCAAAAAACGTTAATGGTAAAAGTTTGTATTTATTTTCGAACATTTATATATTTTTAATATTTTGTTCTTTAGACAAATTTATTACAGAAAAGAATCACTGAGAAATTTGTCTCCGTTTGGTTTTTTGTTTTTTACCCAGTGATTCTTTATTTACATAAGAAGAAAAACCCAAAAAAAAGAAAAAATATATGAACACGCCACAATCATTCAGTTACTTAGTAAATAAAATGTTTAATAGTTTCAGATCCCTTGGGTTAACATGAGCATTAAGGCGCACTATTTGTACCTTCACTTAGACCTTTTTTTTTTAATTAGGAGACACCAGTGAGGAACAAAGTAAAATATTTTTACCAGGATATTAAAACTATGGAGGACTACCAAGGAACCAAGAAAGATGGGTTACGCACATGATGGCAGATTGCTGCTGGAGTTTAAAAAGGAACTGTTCAAGGTATCAACGATGAATTTTCCTCTATTTTTGTATATAATAATATTTGTATAATATAATAAAAGAAATCTCATAATCATACGTTGAAACAATTTGTAGAAGCATTGAATGTTGCCCACTCCACCATTTCCTAACGTCGACACCACTGAGAAAGATCCAGAAGGAAGAAAAATGAATTTCATATGAATTGAAGGAAAGGGATATTGAAATGCGAAAAACCACGTGTGAAATTTTGCTTGTCAGACAGGAAAAAGGAAGTAACAACAAACGATGGTCAATACTTTGATTATTAAGGTAATTTATTTTGTTTTGGAAATAAATCTAAACAGATGTTAATAAATAGATATTATTAACTGAAACACCTATTATGAGACATTGTATTAAATAATAAAAATAGCATTTTTCATTTTTGGGTTAGGAACTTTTTGATTAGTCTACGTATTAACCGCATTTAGCCACTTACCCAGTTTAAAGATGTGATACCGCTCCATTGAAGGTAAAATTCTGCAAGAAAAAGAATAATCCGTTAGGAAATATGGTTTTTAAAAAGCATTCAAAAAAATTGCATTAATATTAGGTAGGAAGGTCAGCATTGAGCCTACATTACCGTATTCTTTCCCATAAATATTACTAAATATATTTGTTTACATTAGCGTGACTAGAATATTTAAAGAAATTATTTGGTCTTTAGCGTTGGCTTTCCGAATATTCAGTTGTTTTGTTTTTTTGCGGTATGGAGTTTTTCAATAACGAGATTTTTTTCGTCTCGACATTTAAGAAAGTGAACGGTACTAATTATCAAATTTCAGTACGTCATATTGTAATAAAAAAAATTATTTAGGGTTTCTTTTATGTCAAATAACATCCAATGGCATTAATGTTTGAAAACAATTTCCGATCGCTTTTTCAAGCAGTTGGGGTCTTATGCCCCTAATTATCCGAGTTATGTTCGTTTTCAAGGCTTCAATAATTGCCGGTTTATCGGCAACTTTTAATATAAAACTACATGAAAGGGCATATGATTCTGTAAGTGGAACCTGAATGGTAACTTCATATGGCCAACTACTGTTTCCGGTTTGGCAGTGGCGTAGAACAGTATGAATAAAAACAAGAAACTGATAAAAGCCTTGCCTATCTTTATGTACATATAAATGTGGACGGTAACGGTCATATTGAAACACCACAGATGACTCATTGTTTTGGAATTTTGGTAATTGACGTCAACAACTTAGAAGTAGAATAGTAGATTTGAGCAATTTTAGTGTTTTAAACAATAATAAGTGCCGAATAAGTGTACTGGTGTGTTGTGAGTGTGTTCTAAGTTCTAAGTCAGGCAGTGTTCTAAGTAAGGCAAACTAATAAAATATGGTTAGTTGTGCGTCTTGTGGTTGTTCCCTGACACGAAAAAATCAAAATTCGGGGGTAACATTACATAGATAAGTGTAGAAATAGAAATAAAAACGTATTTTGTTTGAATGAAATTTTAAAGTTATAAAGCCAGCAAATCGCCTGGTGTGCATTGGCGTAGCCAAATTGATTTAGGTAAAATAATGTTATTCAAGATGGCGATTATCTTTTTTTAGAACTTAATTTTTTAAAGTATGTTCTAAAACGTTTAGTTTTCTGAGATACTGAGCCTTAAAAGTTAATTTTTTTGTTTTCGTTTGACACATATAAAAGAACCTATAAAATAGAACTAATAACACAGTGTTACCTTTTTTTTACAATCCTTTTTTTTCAGAAATGATTGTACTACTAATGTTACTCCCATTTTGATTTGGATTTCATGTTATAAAACAAATTTATCTTTTTTTCGAGGTTTCCCAAAGAACTAAATAAACCCAGACTTAAAAACAAACCCAGACAAACTTAAAAACCCAGACTTTATTTCAAACCCCAGTAGGTTTTTATGTTCCCATTAATTTGCGGAGGATTGTTTTGATCGAACATCTAAGGTAAAAGTGAGGCTACTACCAAATGCTGTCGCAACTATTGAAGTGGACCGTTTAAAATATGTAATTTTTTATTTTATCATTTTGATAGTTGATTAGTTGATAGTTACATATGAACATCAACTCCGGGCAAGGTGCAACTTATTTCCTAACCAATTCTTGGAAATGATATGATTTTATGACAGGAGATTCCAATTCCAAGAGCAGCGACCTGCTGATGCTGTGCTGAAACTGCACTGGAGTGGTAGTTAGTTCGATTCCAGTGCTCGAATGGTTGTTTTTCTTTCTTTCTTCTGTCCGTTGACTTTCTAAATGTTTGTGATTGTTTCTAGGCAAGAGCGTAAAATCCGACAACGAATTACCCCTCAGTCATGCCAGTTAAAGGCTGGGTAAGGCCGGATGCCTTCTGAGAAGTGTTTTACGTTAATCACTCGCCAGTCGGTAGACTTCCTGATAGACTTATCGGTAAGCACATAACCAAGGGTTGATAGCCTGAGGGGGGGTGCTGGCCTGGGTTGTCGGTGGCTGATGACCGTGGTTCGGAACCCACGTTAAGCTGTAGGTCCAGTCGCTAAATAGCCTTAGATGCTGATGCGTCTCTAACTGAATCATATGGTCTTTCCTGTAGTTTTATATTCAAAGATTTAAATACACTAAAATTGCTCAGATCTACTATTAAACTTCTTTTTGCGAATTGGATCTTTTTCGACACTGCCAGAAACAACAACGATATTTTCTTGGGAACGCATAGTTGTTTGTCTTGTTTTTGTTTTAGTATTGAGCAACGTGAAATGCGTTCAGAATTTGTCGATAATTCGACTAATACAGCGCTCGGTTGGGCCATAATGTGCTTCATAAAATTCACAAAGTGCACTATAAGTTTGACGTAGAGGACACCGATTTTGATAATAAATTTCGACAAATTACCATCGTCACTCTGATGTTAAACGTTCCATGCCGATTTGCTAGACTATACAGAATAATTTTGATACTAAAAAATACACAAAATTACATAAATTTACAATTTTTTCGGTATCTATTACACAAGCCTAATAGAAAAAAATTGTGTTTGATGCCTAGGATTTTAAAACTGATTTTAGCTATATTTTGGGGCGCTAAATCTATATCACTATATAAATCTACTATAAAATCAGTTTTTTTATCTGCTCTGCTTTTTTAGATACATCCACTTTTTTATCAATTTTATTTTAGTTCAGTACATTCAAGTATGGGTGCTAAATTTATTATTCAAGGATTGGTTTTTTGGTATATTTGCCCTATTGTCAGTCTGCCGTTGAGTTAGTTCCAGAAAAATCCACTAAACTTTCCGGTAATTCAAGTGACCTTCAATGTTTGAACTACATTTGAAGCTAGTTTGACTGTTCTCGCCGTGTCGGGTAGATCGAAGTTGGCCTCTCATGATATTTGTGTTTAGGAAACAGTTGTTAAACCTACTGTATATTGTTGTATTTGTGTGTAAGTTGTGTAACTCATATTGATGTGTTTTGCTACATATTTGGACAATATACGTTAAAAGAAAACAGAAAAATTGTTAGTTACTTTGTAACGAAAGCTTATCTTAGATACTTTGGTGGTTAGGACAAAATCTGGGCACTGCATCTAGCCTGTAAAATTGGTACATAACATTTACGACAGTGAACTAGCGGGTAAAAAAAAAGTCTAAAATTTGGCGTACCGATGGTTTGGAGAGAACCTAAAAACTCCTTCGAATGCTGTTATTTCTGCCTAGTAAATATTACTGAAACTAATCGAAACAACCATAGCAAGTGGACTTATTCTGATTTAATCTCTCCAAGTGCCGATCCTAATGTCCAAAAACAACTGTTGGCCTATGTTATCATTCATATTTCTTCAATTATGCTTACATACCTAAATGATATATTTACTCTGTTTTACTATAAGTTCAAAAAGATTAGCGGACTAAAGTTTCCCTAGACATAGTATCATCATCAAGATGAATATAGAAGTATCAATAAGAAGCAACAGTTTGAAAGGCGAAACGAAGGTGGTGTCTTCTTTTCACTAACTAATTGAAAAAAAACTGGAGTAGCTTAGAATATAAATTATTCAGTTTTGGAAAATAATGCTTTTCATGCAGATCTTATAACAAGAGCTTTCAACAATACCGAACTGAAAATGTAGACTTAAAGAATGCAGAATATCCAGGATAACCATAAATGCATTCCAAATAACCAGAAAAAAAATTCCTTCTTGCTCACTGCCAGAGACATGTTTAAACCTTTACACAAGGTAGGAAAATTCAAAATGGAGTCCTTGTTCCTGACATTGTGAGATCCAGCTTGAAGATTAAATGACATAAACATCCTGCATAAGATTGTGATCTGTGACAAAGCGAATTCTCTACGATAATCCAAAGGGTTGAAAATCGTGGGTTATTCCCGGTTTATCATCAGCTAGTATGGCGAAACCAAATATTCACTTTGTTGCTGGGAGATTTTATCGCAACCGGTGTATTCTCCAGACTTTGTTCCTTCGGATATTCATCTCTTCCAATTCGTGCAACATTACTTTATTGATCAACCGCTTCACAATTCTTGGTAAAGTCGAAAAAAACCTCAATGACTTTATCGTATCAAAACAACCAATTTTTTGTTGGCCAAAAAGGCCGCCAATTAAGGTGAGGACCTAATAATTAACCTTCCATACTCTGTAAAGTATTAGTTCTTGTGAGGGTAAAGAGGAATTTCAAAGTAGGATTATTAAAATACATTTTTGTTAGCGGTGCTCAAATTCATTTATTCTATCTCTGAACTGACTGCTGCTATAACTTCTTCATTTGATGAAAAACGCTTGACACGTAGGGATTTTTTTGAGATTTGCGAACAGATGAAAGTCAGAGGGGCTTAGATCTGGTCAATGTGGTGGATGGTCCAATAATTCGTAGTGTAACTCCTTCAATTTGGCCATTGGAAGAACACCTCCTTTTTTTTTCACATTATTAATATTTATACTCATATGAAGGATAAAAATTCAAAATGTAGTAGATTATATAAGTGTCGTTCCGCGAAATTTTTAATTAGCCTGGTATAGATGTATAGTGATCTGGGTGAGAAAAATTCTCCAACTGAGTTCAAATAAATGCATTAATTAAACAAACTGCTGCTATATAAAGAAAACCGCTGGCTTTCGACAAAAAAAGTTAAATATTTTGAAATATACACTGAGTGTTCACATTTCTACGTCACTATAAATAATTTTTATAGTTACAAAATGTATGTCGTATGTTATTCACAGATATAAATTCACAGAAAACTAAATTGTAGGGTTTTCTCATAAATCTACTATTTCTCCTGATGTTTTCTACGTTTAGAAACATTTCTAACAATAAAGAAATAAATCAAAACCCAGTTTTTGCTGTCGAAAGACAAGACATCAGTTCATATCAGCGTTTTTTACAACTTCACATTAACAAATCATTGTTGAAAACATTATGCCACTTTCTTGTCTCAACCGTGTGGCAATCGCACGAATGAAACAACAGAAAAAAATCTAAGACCGAAAAAGCAGCCTGGGAATCTCTTTTGTTTCCTCGCGATTAATAATATGACGGTCTGACCTGGATCTCTTCTTATCTTTGTGGTCTGATCAGCTGTTGGCAGTGGTTTCCTCTACTGTTTTTTTTAACAGAAATTCTCAATTCTACAGTTGCGCCAGCAATACATCAGAAATTGTTATGATTGTTATGTAAATTACATTTAATAGCGAACCATATTTGGCTATTTACCATTTCTGTTGATTAATTAAAGCTAATTAATCAGATTATGAAGATATATTATTTGTGGGAGGTTCTTTGAAATATACTACCCGAAAAAAAAACATTATATATATATATATATATATATATATATATATATATATATATATATATATATATATATATATATATATATATATATATATATATATATATATATATATATTTATTTTTTTTTATTTTTTTTTGTGTGGACCCCCTGTGGATCCCCTTTGTGGATCAGACCTTGACGTGGTAAAGGGGTCTGAGTAGGACAATGAAGTTTTGAGCTATGCCGTCTGGAGCGTAAGTTCCTGGGAGGGTCACCCCTGGCGGACGGCTCGAGGCAGACGCCTCAGACTAACATGATCCAAAATCTGCCAACCCGCATTGGACTAGCCTGGAAGATTACGGCCCATGCCTTCAACATGACAGTACAGCTTCAAACTCGGCCCTCATTCTTCGGATGCCAAGGGGCAACTACATACGACAGCGGGAAGATCTGCCCCAAGGCAGAGGGTGCTAAGAATCACCGGGTTGGATCATGCTGCCATTGGAATTTTGACATTGCTACGCTTAATATACGGACAATGAAAACGGAGACCCGACTGCAAGAACTGTTAATCGAACTTGACAATATACATTGGGATATTATTAGGCTCTATGGGTCACGAAGAAAGGGCGAAGAGTTAATCAAATTAGAATCAACTGGTTAAGTACTCTATTTCCGAGGTACGGAGAATGAACGATGTGGCGGAATTGGATTCATCATCAATCGAAAGCTAAAAGACAGTGTAGTGAGAATTGAAAGTAAAGTTTAAGCTTCAAATCGTCCAAGCTTATGCATCAACTATAAGCCATAGAGATGAGGAAATTGAGGCATTTTATGATGATGTGGTCCTAGTTTTAGACAAAGAGAAGTGTAAGTATAAAATCCTGATAGGCGACTTTAATGCAAGAATCGTAGAAGCAAGAACTGGTGAAAATGCAACTGGCCCATATGGAAATGGTGAGCGGGACAATAGAGGTAACAGACTGGTTGACTTTGCTGAAGGAGAAGAACTCTATATTATTAATTCGTTTTACAAGAAAAAGATCAACATAAAATGGACATGAAAAAGCCCATCTGGACTCACAAGAGAAATTGATTACATCATGTCAAACGATAAAGCAATATTTTGCAATTGTACTGTCCTTAATCATTTTAATGTGGGAAGTGATCACCGAATGGTACAAGCAAAGATTAGGATAAGGAAGGAAACGCGCCGATTCAACATGCAGCTTGTGCAAAAGACTCTGGAAGAAAACAGGGGAATTAACAAGGCTAAACAAAACCTTAGAAAGAAAAGGACACAAATGTTTTCCTTAATGCGTGAGGTGTAATGCGTACAATATGCAGGGAACGGACGGAAATGTTAGAGGTTTTAGATGTTAAGATTTTATTCAAAGTTATATGAGGATCAGAATCAAGCAGGAACAGCAATGCCCACTGAAGAACAAGTGCCGGATATTCTAGTGGAGGAAGTGACAAAGGTTATAGACTCGATGAAAAATGGCAAGGTTCCAGGAAAGGATAGTATAACTATAGAGATGTTAAAAGCTGGTGGTCGGACTTTATATAAAACACTAGCAAAATTATATTTAAAATGTCTCAAACAACAAGAAGTACCCGGATTATAGAAAAATTCAGAAGTGATTTTTTTTACATAACAAAGGAGCACGGGAAGATTTAAAGAACTACCGTCCAATAAGCCTCCTATCAGTGGTGTACAAAGTTTTCAGCAAGATAATATCCAAAAGAATACTAAGAAAACTTAATGACGCACAATCAAGGGAGCAAGCAGGATTCAGAAGTGGATTCAATCAACGCGTAGAGAATGCATATGTAAATCTACTAGGATCGATATATGATGAAGCTACAGCAAAAGTCCACCTTAACGATCTTGAGATCGGAATAAATGTAGAGCGGGGCGTACGGCAGGGTGATGCAATATCGCCTCTTCTTTTCTCAGCCTGTCTGGAAAAAGCGTTCCGTAATCTGGATTGGGAACAGGATGGAATAAGGATTAATGGTGTATACTTAAATCATCTTAAATTCGCAGATGATATCGTTCTTCTTTCACAAGACCCAGAGGAGCTGCAAAGACACGTACAAGAGCTGCAAAGCGCTGGAGAACCATTTGGCTTGAAAATAAACCAGAAAAAGAGTCAGGTCATGTTCAATAAATTTGCTGATGATAAAATGATTTCTATTTTAGGAACGGATTTGGAAGTTGTGGGTCACTATATATATCTTGGGCAGAGGGTTTCAATGGAAGGGGATACCGTCCGGGAGGTGGAACGACGCGTTAAATGTGGCTGACAGACATTTTGCCAGGCTGTTTAAGAGCAAACTACCACTTTGCCTGAAAAGAAATGCCTTTGATCAGTGTGTCCTGCCCGTTATGATATACGGAAGTGAGATCTCGATACTTACATCACAGTTAGTTCAAGAACTTCGAGTAGCACAGAGGGAAATGGACAGATGTATGCTTGGCATTACTAGATGGGATAGAAAGACCTGCACATGGATCAGAGAACAAACGAAAGTGAGTGACATCATTGGAAGAATAAAACAATTGAAAAGGAAGTGGGCAGGTCATGTAGCGGGGCGATGGGACCAAAGATGGAACGGAGCGGTCCTGGACTGGATACCGCTTGATCGCAAACGTCCACGGAAAAGACCGAAAACACAATGGACTGATGACATTATTAAGTATATTGGACCCGAATGGCAGAGCAGAGCTCAGGACTACGAGAGTTGGAAGTGGGTTGATGATGATGATGATTTCATAGTTTTTTTATATTAACGAGACCTCTTCCCCCTTCTTTTCTTTTCAAGTAAAGGAGTTTCAAGGCTGACTGTGGGTGATAGTACCTAAATTTCGTTAATAGTCGGCGAGTAAGGGGATCCAGCTCATCCAGATCAGGATCAGAGTATTTGTGTATCCCAAACGCATACGTCAAAGTTGATATAGGCCAAGTGTTTATGGCAGTAATTAGGTTTAGTGAATTGAATTTTGATATGTAACAATTTAGTAAGTCTGCTTCTGTATCTTTCGCTAAATTCTCAGTATGGTTAATAATAATATGGACAATATGGTTAATAGTATGGCAGTATGGCTAATAGATGGGTTTTGTGACAAGCCAAGGTATCTGTACGTTTTATCCGACTCTAGTGGTTCAATGCCAGATATTCTTATACGTGCTGGCCGCGGTGGTCAGGTGGGTTAGTCGCCTGCTTGGCAATCCAAAGGTAGCTGGTTCGATTCCAGCGCTCGGAAGGGTGTTCTTCTTTATTTCTTCTGTCCATCTTACTTCCTACCCTACACACGCAATTATATACACTCATATACACACACACACACACACGCCCACACATATGCACACCTAAATGTCTGTGATTGTTTCTAGGCAAGAGTGTAAAATCCGACAACGAATTACCCCTCAGTCACGCCAGTTAAAGGCTGGGTAAGGCCGGATGCCTTCTGAGAAGTGTTCTACGTTGGTCACTCGCCAGTCGGTAGACTTCCTGATAGATTTATGGGTAGACACATAACTAAGGGTTTATAGCCTGTGGGTGGTGCTGGCCTGGCCGTGGTTCGGAACCCACGTTAAGCTGTAGGTCCAGTCGCTAAATGGCCCTGCTGCTGATGCGCCTCTAAGCCTAATACCTTTAAACCTTTTTTCTTGTATATTTATTTATTCACTCTTATGCCATATCTCTCTTGGGTGAACAATTCCCAAGGTTTTACTGTAATTAAAGTTTTATACCGAAACACAATAAACATAATAATAAGTCAGAAAAGAAGTTCAAAACTATTCGTCACAGGACAGTGAGACGATCTAACCCGCCAACTGTCTGAAGGATTTATGGGTTGAATGAAGATGAATACAGAAAAAACTAACTTCTTCGTTGGTAACTGGTTCTTTTCTAACTCTTCTAACCTAAACTGTTCATTGGTATTCTCCGAGTAGAGGCGCCTAGATGATATAAAGGGGTCTTATTTTTAGATCACTCTTAATTTTGTCTTGGTTTCCTTTCCTTATTATAACAGTTTTAATGTTAAAAAATATAATTCAAATTACGTAAAACGTATGATTAATGGTAGTCATATTTTAAAATATACTTTTAAAACTTAGAACATGTAGAAAATACAGTAAAAGTTCATTTGTCTCGTAACATCAATTGTTTGTAAATACGGTGAAGAAATATGGTTGTAGGCATTCGGTATTAGTTTCTGAATAAGGCACAAAGTACCGAAATATTTGTGGAGAATCTCTAGATTATATCTAGAGGAATCCTAAAAAACTTTCTATTTTATTTACCAGTATTACTAAAAACAATTTTCTTCTTGAAATAAATGCTCGTTTAGTACCTAATATAATATTTGCCACTTATTTTCCGATAAACTTTCACATAGCCGTACAAACACCAGCTTATTAATTTTACGTAATCTAATCATATTTGATGAATAGTGTATCTGTGGTAACAGTCCAAAAAGAAGAACAAGTCGTACATTCTATTTTTTCCTTTCTTTACTCGTCGATTCACTTTAGTTCTTCTTTATTGATAATTATGTCGAATTGATTTGTGGAATATTTGCAGCCGGTGAACTATTATTTATTTGGATTGTAGGAATGATGTAATTTGCGAATGAATAATTAATAAGTTATTGGTTACGAAATTCTTTATGGCTATAAGTAATCGTCAATATCTCCTATTAGTGAATATTATTAGAATTAATAATATTGTAAATATTGTTACTTAGGCACATTTTTTTTTTTAAATAAAATTTTATGGCATTTTTTTTAATATTCAATATATATAATAAATATCAATAGAAATAATAAAAATAGGTTAGACTTTGATATTTTTAGAAAAAAACACCACCACTTCGAGATACATTCCTAATGATTCGAATCATAGCTTCCAAAATAAGATGGCTAGTTTAAATTTTATGGTAAATAGATTAATCAATTTTCCTTTAAACAAATATAAGTATAACAAAGAATTAAAATTAATTAGGGAGGTATCCAAAGTAAACGGTTATAATAAAAACATAGTAGATAAATTAATTAGAAAACCTAAATTTAGAAAATTATAAAAATAATCTTTGACTTTTCAAAAGGATCAGAACATAAGTAAATTCATGATAATTAACAATTAACCTCAATTAACATGAGGGCTAGACAAAATTTTGAAAAAATTGGACATTAAGACACCCAAAGGATAAAGTAGCTCAACAAGAAAAGTCGGGGATTTACGAAATTAGTTGTCACGACTGTGATCGAAGGTATATTGGGCAAACAGATCCCTTTTGACAAGATATAAAGAACATATTGCCCACATTAGATATGGGAGAAATGAAAAATCTTGTGTTGCCCAAAATGCAATCGAACATGACCACAATATATTGGAAATTTAAGACTCGTAAAAAGTGTAAATAACATTAGGGCTTTGGATACATATGAAAGCATTCAAATAGAAAAATGTAAGAAAATGATGAACCGGGATAAGGGACCTATTGGGGAAAGTGATTTGGTGTTTAGTGGTAAATCTTGCAATTATGTCATATCGTAATTTTTTCAAAAAAGGGTAAGAAAATTGCTCAAACAAAAAAAAACAGATTTGTGCCGTTTCTGCAGAAGATCCTGTTGTAGAGATCATGGTGTAAAAGTGGTTAAGTCCGTTCAGGGACGGATCTTTTGACCTGGAAGACCGACATCGTTCTGGACATCTTTCAAGCCCTGGCGTTTGAGCTTCCTAATGGGACGTGGTTTGTTTCTGGGGGCTTCTCGCTAACCCATTTGATACCGTCTGGATCGGTGATTATTTGAAATCTTGATACATTTCGGATAAGATTAGATATTAGGTTAGATAGAATGATCTAATTGCATCTGAATCAGATTCAGGACTCTCTGAAATTTGTTAGCAAGCCCTTCCATCGCTTTAGCTTGCTGTTGGATCTGCTCTGTTTAGTTGACAGAGCTCTGATGTTTCCCTGTGCTTTCGGACTTGTGGTCTTTTTGGTGGGATGGTCTTTTTTACTTGATTCTGTTGATGCTGTAATAGCTGCGTCTTTGTAGCGGGGCTACGTGTTGGTTTCCTTCGCAACTCTACTTTTACGGGTTGGTGGCAGAGTTGTTTGACTAGAGTGATATTTTTCTCATTGCGAGGTATGGTTACTTCCACTATCGCAACTGGTTTCTTCTGCTTGGTTTGCCATCTCGTGATGGAGGTGGGGTGAAAACCTAGGTGATGAAGGTCTGTTCTGACATCATCGGTTGGAATAAATTCCAGCACGGCCTTGTTCAGGACGAGCAGGTTTCTGTTGCTTGCGGTTGCTGTCGAGTGTGGGTAATTTCTCTCGTCGACAAGGTCTACGATGGCTTGCCGATCGGATTCAGTTTCAGAGGTCAACAGAACCCCGTCCGACCTCGTTTTGGCTGGCCCGACAAACACTTTGATCTTCTTCAGGATGCGCATGACTTGCTGATTTGTCCTTCAGGACAATCGGTTTAGGTTTGGTAGTTATATTAAAAGGTGCCACTGGAGGCTCCGATCCTGATTTTTTGTGCCGTTGCCGACGAATCTTCTGGTTTGGTAGTCGAAGTGGACGGAGGAGAAGAAATCGGTGCTTCCGAAGGCTGACTTACCTTAGAAGTTTGCAATGCCTCCTTTTGTGATTTTTTGACCGGGAGGACATCTGCTGATATCCGTCTTCAGAGATTTGGTGTTTATCTCCTTCGTCGAGATCTGATTACTGGTGTTTTGATCGCACTGGTTGGCTTTTGGAGTCGGTTCTGTTTCTTTCACCTTGAAGTCTCAAGTTTTAAGAAAAACATCATCGTCCCGTCTAACTATATTCCTAGTTAGTTTTTTGTAAGTTTCTAAGCATTCTTACATATTTTTTGTTTGCTCTCTGGCTTCTGCACGGAGTTCTTTGACTTCCTCCTTCAGTCCGCAGATTTCTTGGAATTGAACATTTATTCAACACTGTGATGTACCCATAAGAGTCGTAATCACTTATCGCGGAACGAAAACTTCCGAAATAAAAGATCACTACGTTCACTAACGTTTACCACACCTTAAAACTGCTATCAGAGAGATGTGCACTCTGTGAAGGCTCAAACTGGACTCTGGTGTCGAGGAAATAATGTTCAAAATATTTAGTCGAAGATGATCGATCATTTTTGAGTATTTGAAAGTAAATGGGAGCGTTTGCCGTTACGATGTTGGTCCTTTGCGAACCTAGTGAGCAAAATCAGCTGGACCGAACATCTTTTCCATGTTTTGCTGGAGAAAACATCTGAAGCGAATGGTAACTGGTGATGAAATATAAAAAGACGGCCTTCATTCGAAGAAAATGACGTTTTCCATTTGATGTCATTGGAAGGGACCCATACACTTTGAGTGTTGTGTTGTGTGAAAGAAGTGTTGTACTGCATCGATCGAAATAAGCGTTTTCCAAATAGTTAATTACACATTTTGCAACATGGGACCGAGCATTGTGATGTTGAAAAATAACTTTATCGTGTCTTTGCGTGTGCTGGTTGTTTTTCCTTCAATGCTTGGTTCAATTTTATCAGTTTTTGAATTGAAGGCTGGCCTGGGTTTAGCCATGATTTTTTTGCGCTTGGCGTTGTGAAAATATATCCACTTTTCATCACCTGTCACAACTATATGCAAAAAACCATTTTCCGTCGGTCAAGCAAAATTTCACAAGTGGTGTTTCGCTTTTCAATGTTTCTTTCCTTCAATTCATATGGAACACATTTTTCTACCTTGTGTATCTTTCCCAATGCGTGCATACATTCGAAAATGCTGGATTGGACAATATTCAATGCTTCTGCCAATTGTTTCAACGCATGAGTTGAGTCTTCATCTAATAATGCTTGCAAATTTGCATCGTCAAACTTTTTCGATTGTCCTGAACGCTTCTTGTCTTTTATATCAAAATCATCAGTTTTAAAGCGTTTAAACCATCGTTCATAAGTTTTTTGGGTTAGAGCATGTTCGCTATAAGCTTCAACCAATAATCGATAACAGTAGCCGCTTTCTTCAAATGAAAGAAG
The DNA here is from genome assembly GCA_031761425.1 of Cosmopolites sordidus. NCBI lineage: Eukaryota > Metazoa > Arthropoda > Insecta > Coleoptera > Curculionidae > Cosmopolites > Cosmopolites sordidus. Next base: position 145,690 of record JARFXV010001215.1, read on the forward strand.
TTTATTAAACTTCCCAGAAAAAGGTCTTTTTCTGTTTTATAATGCGAAATATTCGAAGCTTTGAAAAACTATGCTTTTTTGCACAATAACAATTTATAACGAACTGGCTTTTAATAGCGTATGTAATACCTTTCAAAACGCCATAGACGTCATGAGTCTATACAAACAAATGTATGAGTAATGCCATATCTTATAAGGTTGTAAAGACTTTTCAAATAAAAATCACGAGTTATATTTTGAAGTTTATATGGCAGGTGTTAATTATCTTTATTAAACAGATATTTTAATAATTCTCACTACTTTTCGGATAGACCGTATATATCGTAAGCTATTTATTGTTCAATTAGTTCCAGTACTAGTTATGACGGTTAGTGAATTCTTCAAATAGAAGAAAAATCATCGGCACATTAAAACAATTGACGTACGACCCAGTTTCACAGCCGTTCGGATCATGTGAAAAATGGCGAAGATCGTCTTTTGTTTTGTTCTTGGTGTTAGTATGTTACGAAAGGCTCTGTTTTCTTCGTTACATCAAAAGGTCGTTATATAAAAAATGTGTATAATGTAAGTGAGGAAAAATGACTGCTTCACTCGAAATTCTAGTAGTTAGAGTCTCCAGAAAGATTTCAAAAAGTTATATCGACTAATTGAAAATATGAGGAACTAGTATACTTTAAAATATTAGATTTTTTTGATGATATAGATTTCTATTTACACCCAATTACATTTAAATTACCCAACACACGTCTCGCTAATCAAGTTAACACCATCAGGAGAATCATCAAGTTAGCGTCATCAGAAAACTAAAATACTTTATGGATTAAATTTGCCTGAAACTGAGTTTTAATAATCTTCTGATGATGGTAACTTGGTTGATGAAACACGCATCGAGTAATTTTAACGCCATTTGGTCTGAGAGGAAAAATCATAATACTGAAAACAGAACCTTTTCAAATAAAATTATTTTTCTGGAAAAAAGCATTATTTTTATTCAAAATAGTTTTCTTGTGCGTCAATATAACAATTTATACGGTCAATTAGGTTGACGAATGAATTTTTGAGCTCAGCCAAAGATATGTCCTTCAGGACGGCGTTCGACGCCTTTATTTTGGCTTCTATGGCGGCATAACGCTGTTCTTTCATCGGAAAATGAAGTTTTTCGAAGAGGTAAAAGTCGCAGGGACCTAAATCAGGCAAGTATGGTGAATGATTGATGATCAATATGCCATTTTTGGTAAAAAAATAAGTGATGAGCATCGAGCAATGGGACGGCGTATTATCGTGCAACAAGTGCCATCGTGGTCGCACATACGCGGTAATACCAAGGTAAAATACAGCATTGATCGTTTGACCACGTGAAATGAACTGCTTGTGCACAATTCTCTCCGAATCGTAGAAACAAATTGATTTTTGACTCTCGAGGCGGCTGTTCTTCAGATTTGGCTCGCTCGGGTTCTTCCATTCGGCACTTTGACGTTTGATTTCTGGATTATACTGATCGATCATATTAATTGCAAACACCATGTCTCATCATCACTAACAATGCTGTACTTGAAGTTGTCGTCTTTTTTCGACCCTTCAATGTGATCTTTGGACAGGTTCAATTCTGTTTCCGTGTATCACGACGAAGATTTTGGCTGATTTTTTATAAATTCACATACAATTTCAATACTACTTTGAGCAATTACGGAATTTTTTGGATCAAGATATTCATCGTCGTTGATGTCCTCACGGCCTTCTTTAAATCGTTTAATCCACTCGTGGACTCCGCCACGGGATATATAATTCTCACCACATACTTGATTCATTAATTGAAACGTTTCGTGAATATTCTACCAAGTTTAAAACGAAACTTAATCGCTCTGTATTCGATGTTCATTTTTGCCGGATGGTATAAACACACTGACACACTGACGCATTTTTTAAAAAGGAATAAAACAATTTTTACTTTTATTTTTAAACAAAATTTGTGTGATTATAGTTTCGTAAAACGGTTTATATAGATATTTCGGAAATACCCCAGTTACCTTTCATTAGACAGAACTTTGAAACTTTAGTTTATACATAACTCTCTTTGAGAATCGTCTCGAGTCCAAAACATGCCAGAGAATATATGGAATAGATTGTGAAACACATACCAACTGTTTTAATTATTATAATTGATACTATGCTTCATCATGAGCTGACTGCGCAATCAATCAAAACTATAGTGACATTTTTAGTAACGAATGGTGAAGTATTGGTTAGAAGGGATAGATGAGGAAGGAACAACCAACAAAAAATGTTGAAAATTATCGATTGTGACTGCTGACCTGAGAATATTGTTTAATAATGGTGACTGAGATATTGTGGAAACGTCGCGAACTCTGTGGGTCGTTCCACATTTAAAATACGCCAGATGAATAGTCTGAATAATGACACAATATTCAGTGTGTGCCATCATTTTTTGCACATTTAAAAATTCGATTAAAATAGGACTGTTGGTTATATGAAAATAAATGAATGCTTTATGTATAAGCTACTGACATATTTGGTATAATAGATGTTTTGGTTAATAATATCGACTTTTTCGTAAAATTTGAGCATCTACTTCCATAACAAAATAAATTACCCTAATAATCAAAGTATCGGCGATTCGTTAGCTATTACTTTTCCCCACCTTTCTGTCAAACAATAGATTCAGTATCAAAAGAACTTTTGGTTTTTTGATAGCCAGTTTAATTCGCCAATAATCATTATTAATACATAGCTCCCCTACTATCCCACTAAATACCCAGCAAAGTTTTTTTTTCCATGTATGTGATGTGGAAGGCTGACCTGGGTCTAACCATGATTTTTTGCATTTTATGTTATCGCAATCTCACACATAACTCAATGCAAAAAACCTTTTCTTCTCTGTTTGGCAAGCAAAATTTCACAAGTGGTTTTTCGCCTTACAATGCCTCTTTCCTTCAAGTCATATCAAACCCATTTTTTTTTCCTTCTGCATCTTTCCCATTTTGTGGGTAACATTTAATGCTTCAGTTAACTGTTTCAACGCATGAGCTGAGTCTTCATCCAATAATGTTTGCAAATCTGCATCTTTAAACTTTTTCGACTGTCCTGGACGCTCCTTACCTTTTACCATCGTTTACAAATTTTTTGGCTTACAACATGTTCACCATAAGCTTCAACGAACATAGTTCGACATATTCAAAGCTATGAAAAACTATGTTTTGCACAGTGACAATTAATAACGAATAAACTTTTAATGGCGTATGTTTATTCTCCAAAAGGCCATACCATACCATTTACTGTCCAATAGTCTATACCAATAAATGTAATAGTAACGCCATCCCGTAGAAAAAACGACATTATTAACCGAAACACCTATTAGAATAAATTCATAGTGATATTGTAATGAATTCGTACTTGTTTCACATATGATATGCTCTGTGGCCTCACTAACCGACCAATTTCGACTACATTTCCAAGAAGGAATCTTAAAGATCGCCCCTGCTCGCGCGTTCTCCACCCTTGGCTTGCGCGTGAGACCAGATAATAAAGTGTAAAAATTATTGCCCCATTTTGTATAAATACATACTCATTAAACTTCTTTAATAAGTAAACGAAATTAACGATAACTCACCATTCTGTTACAAAAGCTAAACAATAACATCAGATCACGATGTGATTCAATCTTAAACTGTATCCACATCACGTTTTGAGTGTATTTTTAACGAATATATAAAGCCTTGTAACGAAAATACTATATTTATAGAAGATGAGCCGATGAGCAGTTAATTATACCGTCATTTAAGGTCAAGGCTGGTCTAAGCCGGACCTCTTGCAAAATATGCACATTTTCTAAAAATAATAGTACACCGGCAATTTGTGATATAGCGCAGGTGCGCAAGATGTAAGAGCGCTAGATAATGCATATCTAATTAGTATATATATATATATATATATATATATATATATATATATATATATATATATATATATATATATATATATATATATGGGGAGAACCAACAAGATGTATTAATGGCACAGAAACAGATTGAAATCCTAAAAGAAACAGCAGAAAAGGTAGGACTCCAAATTTCCTTTGAAAAAACACATTACATGACCTGCAACAGACTAAGAACACCATTTCTAAAAATAAAATATGGTAACATCAGACGAGTCTCGCAATTCAAATATTTGGGTGAAATAATCATGGAAAATGGGTTGGAAAAAGCGGCCAATAAGGGTAGATGTCAAAAAATGGAAACGGCATTGACACTTACACAAAATATTTACAACAAAAAATGCCTATCTAAAAACACAAAACTGAGACATTACAACACAGTTATTAAGCCAGAATGTCTATATGCTGCGGAAACGCTCATTTTGAATCGAAAGCGGGACATCGAGGACATTGAAAAGAAGGAAAGAAAAATCATAAAAAAAATCCTAGGCCCCAAACAAATAAATAGCACAACATACCGACTTCGAGAAAACCAAGAAATCAAACAATACACAGATATACATAGCGATATGAGAAAGAGAAGACTTAAGTTTTACGGACATATTAAACGGATGAATCCGAGTAGGCTAACTAGACAAATAGTCAAATTTTATGAAAATAGGAATAGAGCTAAAGTAGAAATAATTAAATGGATTGCTGCAATTAAAGAAGACCTAAGATTAGCAAATATTACACAAAGTGAAATTGAGGATAGAGGCTGTTTCAGACACAAGGTTAACGTTTAGAAGGTTGGCCAGAGAGAAAAACGTAGGAAGACTGGAACAACTTAGTCTGACGAAAGGAAAAAAGCTCATAGCGAAAGAATGAAATTAGTATGGGCGCAAAGGAAGGCTAACAACAGCAAGCGCAATACATACATATATATACAAGCAATATATATATATATATATATATATATATATATATATATATATATATATATATATATATATATATATAATATAATTGACATAAATGTCTAATTCTTAAAAATAAATGGAATAATTTAATTATTTTATGTACCGAAAAGAGTCCATTATTCACAACAAAAAACTGCACAAACTTTAAGAAAAAACACAATCCTATGTGTTTGAATGGCTTTAATTTTTTTCCCAAAAGATTATTATTCTTCATCAATACACTTTTGCATACGGTTAAATCATTTTTCGATACATTTATAACACTGAATTTCAGAATTTTCATTTACACAAGATTCAACAGTCGATCAACAACATTTTCAACGGTAAAATTGTTAAAATCAACAGTTAAAAATCGATGTCTACCTTTTTTCGAACACAAAAATTACAAGGTTATAATCAGAAAGAAAACAGTGAATGGGAGACCAATTTCATGTTTTTTTCCTTGAAAAAATAAGTATGCATGCGGTATGTAACCATCAAAGCTATGACTTTTCCTCATTTTTCTACCAAAGAATTGATTCTGTGTCAAAATAACTTTTGGCTTTTTGATACCCAGTTTAATTCTCCAATAACCATTTCACCAGGTTTCAGCTGTTCATAATACGCAGCTTGCCTACAATCCCACCAAATACCCAACATAGTCTTTTTACCGTGTGTATTGCATAGTGGTTGAGATATTGAAGGCTGGTCTGGGTCTAACCATATTTTTTTGCGCTTTGGGTTATCAAAATAGATTCACTTTTAATCACCTGTCACAACACTATGTAAAAAAGCTTTTCTTTTCTGTCTGGGAAGCAAATTTCACAAGTGGTTTTTCGCCTTCCTATCATATTCTTGTTCTCTGGATCTTTCACAATTCATGTAGACATTCTAAAATGGTGGATTAGATAACATTAAAAAAAAGTACAAGATTAAAACCAGAAGCAAACAGTGGATAGCGGACCAATTTAATGTTTTTTTTTCCTTGAAAATACAAGAGTGCATGCGTTATGTAAACGAGAGCACGGACGAACCTTGAAAGGCCGTGAATCGTATACGAAGCAAAAATTATAGTTTTTAAACTTTAAACTTGAAGAGAACAGTCAGTGGGACAGTACAAAAATATGGTAGAGGACAGAAAAAGATGAAACAATCAAATTCAACTCAACAGCAAAGTAAAAAAGGGCAAGGAAGTCACTAATCTAATTAATTGGTGTAAATATATCTGTTTGCAATATTATTTACGGTTTAGATACAAAACAATAGTCAGACAATTTTGAATGATTACTTCAATAACAAACACAATGAAAATCCTTGATCTTTTCCACAATAATCATTTGCGAAGGAATTTAGAACTTTATCCAATTAAGTAATTTGTTCTTTCTTAGTTCTTCTTCCTTTTTTCCTTTCTTGTTTGGCGCTACCTTTTCGTGAAGGAGAAAGTGGTAATTAGGACAAACACAGGAAAACAAATTAATTAAATTATACGGATTGAAGTGATTTAGAGGACGAGACGAAATTGTTTAATGTGCATCAATAAAATATTCGACTATTAACTTTTTAAATAGTTTTTGTGTGGGATCACATACAGTTATATTGTCATTGGTAACGGGACATTTGTAGATCACTTCAAAACTTTGTACAACTGGGGAATCCTGATGGTTAAGGCGTTTCGTCAATATCACGTAAAATTCGACATTTATTATGATAAATATCATTGACAGATCAAAAAGACTCAAAGAAATATTGTATTTATTGTCAGTTCCAGTTTGTGTGTTCTTGTATGGAGGTTTTGCATAGCACCAGGCGAATTATAAAATACATTTAACGAATTAAAGTTGAAAATAAATGATATAAACTTACCAGATTTAGTAAGCAACTAAAAAATCTCTACAATTAAATGTCACAAAATATATTTTCAGAATTTGAACTATGAACTATTGACTCTTTACATCATTACACATCATCATTATAAATTATGTTCATTCTTCTTCTTTTTTGGAAGCAAAACTTTTTATAACCCTCTCATTGGAATTTTAAATTTCACGAATCATTTCCTTTTCAATTGATAGCATTGATAGAACCACTAGAGGATCTTCAGTCATTGAATTATGTAAAAAATCTTAATTCGTTTTAAAGAAGAAAATGATCTTTCAACCTCTGCAGTTTTCATTGAAATTGTAATAAGAATTTCTAATATTCTTCTGGTTTCTTGAAATGGGCCTGATAAAAATTTTTCTACTAAAAATTTTTAAGTTTACAGTCTGCCCTGGAATAAATTACTGATAATTCAGTTTTCAGACGTTCTTTATCTATGTCTGGATAAACAGAACATATAAAATTTAAAATTTGCTCGGGAAAATGATCACAATATTTCCCAAATTTATCAGATTAGAATAAAGTACAGGTAGGCAAGGACTCAGTTTATAATGAAGAAGCTTGGTTAATGACTTCAGGTATTGCGTTTCTTCAGGTATTGAATTTCTTCAGAATTTCTAATATTCCTCTGGTTTCTTGAAATGGGCCTGATAAAAATTTTTCTACTAAAAATTTTTAAATTTACAGTCTGCCCTGGAATAAATTACTGATAATTCAGTTTTCAGACGTTCTTTATCTATGTCTGAATAAACAGAACATATAAAATTTAAAATTTGCTGGGGAAAATGATCACAATATTTCCCAAATTTATCAGATTAGAATAAAGTACAGGTAGGCAAGGACTCAGTTTATAATGAAGAAGCTTGGTTAATGACTTCAGGTATTGCGTTTCTTATTGACATCTGTTCAAAAATCTCAATTTTTTGTTTATTTCTACAGCATCTGTTTGCTTTTTTTGAAGCTCGTAAAAAATAACATCTACATAGGACACGAAACGATGGTAAAAAAGTAAGCCAGAAAATAAAATTTTCATCTAGAAGCATTCTTCTGCTAGAAAATGTGGTTCTATTCACAGTTTGATTATTAAAGAAGTGTTCTACATTCTCCATACATTCCATTAGCGATTCTCTATGTTCAAAAATTATATTAACAGTGGGGATGTTAAAATTCCTCTGAGTTGGCGTAGTTGAGTCAGTACATTTAAACGTTGAGGCGAATTTCTAAAAAGCTGATGTTTCCTGCAAGTTTCCAAAAGCGAAGTGTTTTTGTGAAGCAGTTTTAGTCATTATTCAATTCAATTGATGTGCATATCATGCGCACAAAATGGGTATATGAAAACTTCTCTTTAATCCTTGCCTGGAGTCCAGTATGCCTCACTTCCACTCATTACTGCTGCGCAATCGAAGCTTTAACCAATTTGTTTTTTGGTTGTGTTTGTTTCTGGTAATAATGAATGATGGTTTATTTTTTATGACATAGTTATGTAAGATATATCATTAAACATTCCATATATAGTTAAAATCATATTACATAATAGCTGAAAAAAAGGCAATCAATGAAATGGTTGTTTTCTTTGAGTCTTGTGATTTGACCTTCGCCGATATAAAAGTAATTATCCTCAAGATGATTTAGATGCGTAGGAATAGTTTATGTCTTCTCTTTATTAGCGTTTTTTCCTCTTATACTTTGGCTACAATTTGTAATAAGGATGAGTAACTCCTATTTTTAGTTCCTGCCTAGCTCTCAATTTTTTTTTCATTGTCGGCGTTTAAATGTTAGTTTTAGTTTTTTGTTGGTCAAACTTGTTTAACAGATTATAAATATTCTATTTTGCTTATCAAATAAAAAACAAATTTAAAATTCTTTAACATTAGGACATTTTTTAATTCCCAAAATCGAGTTGAAATCCTTGTTGCTTGTTGTCTTATATCTGCATTTAAATATTGCAGAATAATTTTATCGTTTGATACACAGTTGGTTTTATACTTATGTGTATTAGTCTTCTAATGTACTGAGGAATAAAATAATGCAAGACTTAATTTACATATTTGAATTTAACTGAAAATGTATTCACTGTTCCCAAAATTTCTAGTACCAACTTATGGAAAAGTTTAAAAGGTTTACTTTACTTAAGATTTTTTTCGATTTATGAGGTTTTATCATAAATGCTAATGGCAAATTTCAAACCATAACATTTATTTCTGAAGTCGAAAATAATTATAGGTAATCGTTCTTGGAACAACCAAAAATATCATAAATTGATATTCTTAAAAATAAAAACATTTTTAGAATGATATACTTTGTTTGAATTTTACTCCCGAGATCAGGATTTAACCTTTGTTGCTGTTTTTTTTTTGTTATTTCAAATTAACTAATTCATTCTCGATATAAAAATCATTCTCCGAATTCAGGAATTAATTACTACAGCCTCTAATATAAAAGGAAGAAACTGGAATAATATTGAAAGTACTATATTTAGTGTCTTTAATGTGTTTGGGAAAATCACGGCAGAATTTAAATAATAAATATCGAACGAGATAAGATAAAAAACTGGAACTTTGTATTCAGTAACAGAAATAATTGTTTTCATTTGTTAAAGGTTATTATGTGAAGGAACATAGTTCGCAAACCACCTTCGTTTCAATAAAATTCGGTATGAAAAATGGTCAATGTTTACTGAATGATGATTTTTGTGACATAGTTATGTCAGATATAACATTAAATATTCCATATAGATTTACGGTCATATTATTACATAACAGCTGAAAAAAAGACTATGAATGAAAAGGTGTTTTTTATGAGTTCTAATTTCCGATTTGATCTTCGCCAACCTGAAACTAATTAACCCTTAGGGGACTTAGATGCGTAGGAATAGTTTGTCTTCTCCTTATTGTCGTTTTTTGTTCCCTTATTCTTCTGAAACAAATTGTAATAAGGACGAGTAATTCCAATTTTTAGTTGGTGTCTAGTTTTAATTTTTTTTCATTGTCGGCGTTTAAATATTAGTATTAGTTTTTTGTTGGTCAAACTTGTTTAACAGATTATAAATATTCTATTTTGCTCATCAAAAAAAAAACAAATTTAAAATTCTTTAACATTAGATCATTTTATAATTCCCAAAATCGAGTTGAAATCCTTGTTGCTTGTTGTCTTATATCTGCATTTAAATATTGCAGAATAATTTTATCGTTTGATACACAGTTGGTTTTATACTTATGTGTATTAGTCTTCTAATGTACTGAAGAATAAAATAATGCAAGACTTAATTTACATATTTGAATTTAACTGAAAATGTATTCACTGTTCCCAAAATTTCTAGTACCAACTTATGGAAAAGCTTAAAAGGTTTACTTTACTTAAGATTTTTTTCGATTTATGAGGTTTTATCATAAATGCTAATGGCAAATTTCAAACCATAACATTTATTTCTGAAGTCGAAAATAATTATAGGTAATCGTTCTTGGAACAACCAAAAATATCATAAATTGATATTCTTAAAAATTAAAACATTTTTAGAACGATATACTTTGTTTGAATTTTACTCCCGAGATCAGGATTTAACCTTTGTTGCTGTTTTTTTTTTGTTATTTCAAATTAACTAATTCATTCTCGATATAAAAATCATTCTCCGAATTCAGGAATTAATTACTACAGCCTCTAATATAAAAGGAAGAAACTGGAATAATATTGAAAGTACTATATTTAGTGTCTTTAATGTGTTTGGGAAAATCACGGCAGAATTTAAATAATAAATATCGAACGAGATAAGATAAAAAACTGGAACTTTGTATTCAGTAACAGAAATAATTGTTTTCATTTGTTAAAGGTTATTATGTGAAGGAACATAGTTCGCAAACCACCTTCGTTTCAATAAAATTCGGTATGAAAAATGGTCAATGTTTACTGAATGATGATTTTTGTGACATAGTTATGTCAGATATAACATTAAATATTCCATATAGATTTACGGTCATATTATTACATAACAGCTGAAAAAAAGACTATGAATGAAAAGGTGTTTTTTATGAGTTCTAATTTCCGATTTGATCTTCGCCAACCTGAAACTAATTAACCCTTAGGGGACTTAGATGCGTAGGAATAGTTTGTCTTCTCCTTATTGTCGTTTTTTGTTCCCTTATTCTTCTGAAACAAATTGTAATAAGGACGAGTAATTCCAATTTTTAGTTGGTGTCTAGTTTTAATTTTTTTTCATTGTCGGCGTTTAAATATTAGTATTAGTTTTTTGTTGGTCAAACTTGTTTAACAGATTATAAATATTCTATTTTGCTCATCAAAAAAAAAACAAATTTAAAATTCTTTAACATTAGATCATTTTTTAATTCCCAAAATCGAGTTGAAATCCTTGTTGCTTGTTGTCTTATATCTGCATTTAAATATTGCAGAATAATTTTATCGTTTGATACACAGTTGGTTTTATACTTATGTGTATTAGTCTTCTAATGTACTGAAGAATAAAATAATGCAAGACTTAATTTACATATTTGAATTTAACTGAAAATGTATTCACTGTTCCCAAAATTTCTAGTACCAACTTATGGAAAAGCTTAAAAGGTTTACTTTACTTAAGATTTTTTTCGATTTATGAGGTTTTATCATAAATGCTAATGGCAAATTTCAAACCATAACATTTATTTTTGAAGTCGAAAATAATTATAGGTAATCGTTCTTGGAACAACCAAAAATATCATAAATTGATATTCTTAAAAATACAAATATTTTTAGAATGATATACTTTGTTTGAATTTTACTCCCGAGATCAGGATTTAACCTTTGTTGCTGTTTTTTTTGTTATTTCAAATTAACTAATTCATTCTCGATATAAAAATCATTCTCTGAATTCAGGAATTAATTACTACAGCCTCTAATATAAAAGGAAGAAACTGGAATAATATTGAAAGTACTATATTTAGTGTCTTTAATGTGTTTGGGAAAATCACGGCAGAATTTAAATAATAAATATCGAACGATATAAGATAAAAAACTGTAACTTTGTATTCAGTAACAGAAATAATTGTTTTCATTTGTTAAAGGTTATTATGTGAAGGAACATAGTTCGCAAACCACCTTCGTTTCAATAAAATTCGGCATGAAAAATGGTCAATGTTTACTGAATGATGATTTTTGTGACATAGTTCTGTAAGATATAACATTAAATATTCCATATAGATTTAAGGTCATATTATTACAGAACAGCTGAAAAAAGACTATGAATGAAAAGGTGTTTTTTTATGAGTTCTAATTTCCGATTTGATCTTTGCCAACCTGAAACTAATTAACTCTAAGGGGACTCTAGATGCGTAGGAATAGTTTGTCTTCTCCTTATTGCCGTTTTTTGTTCCCTTATTCTTCTGAAACAAATTGTAATAAGGACGAGTAATTTCTATTTTTAGTTCGTGTCTAGTTTTAATTTTTTTTTATTATCAGCGTTTAGATGTTAATGTTAGTTTTTTGTTTTATGTTGCTTAAACTTGTTTATAGATTATAAATATTTTGATTATGAAAAAAAAACAACTTTAAAATTCTTTAACATTAGATCATTTTTTAGTTCCCAAAATAGAGTTGAAATCCTTGTTGCTTATTGTTTTATATCTGCATATACATATTGCAAAATAATTTTATCGTTTGGTGCTGCAGCCGGTTGTCATTGTGGTTCTCATAGTGCTTTAAATTATAATCTGAAGACAGCAACAGGTAGTTTCTTTCATATTTATGTAAAATAGTATCCTTATATACTGGAAGAACAAAATAATACAACAGCTAATATACTGAGTTGATGCATAATTATCCGTGGTTTATTTTTGCCCATTATGTTATTTTTTTGAAAATTTTATTTATGTTTATCATAGAACTGCAGAATGTGATTCAGGAGTTGCTTTTTTACCTTTAAAAATTCACTATTTACGGTTTTTGGGATAGGTTTCTGTTTAGGTAGGCATTTTTCGATCACAATTGCTTTAAGAATTATGCGGGTTTTGTAGGAATATATAGGTGCGATTACTTTCACCTTGTCGAAATTTATTTTGAAACCGGTTTGGACATGATGTTCTGCTAGAGTTGAGGAGAGATCCAATTTTCAGACGGCGAGAGAATGCTCGTATATGCGATTTTGTATACGTCTTTTGGGAGTATCCAGAATAATAAATCTCATAGACACCATACGATTCTTGACTCTGAGAGAAAACAGTGAAACAGAAAAAAATATATCCAGTTGGATATATTGTTTTCTGTTCTAAATATCGTTTCGATATTACGGGATCTGAATATGTGGCAAAATTTATCGATAACTCGCTTGATGTTTGGTAGAAGAACTTTGGAGTTCTGTAACAATTCCCCAGTGGATTGGTGGATATAACTTGTTCCCTGGACTTTATCAATATGTCTTTTTATGTGACGTCGATCATATCCATTTTGAATTAGTGCCGTTTCTAAGGAATTAAGTTCTGTTTGCCTATGTCCCGTGTACGACAATCTTAAAGAACTTGTCACTAATGTTTTGACCAAAGAATTTAATTGGGATGATTAGATTAGATAACGGTATGTTTGGGTAAGTTTACGATAGACTGAAGCTTTGATTTGGTCTTTTTGATATTAAAAGGTGAAGACAATGTAGGACAGAATTGTTTTCAGTCCCCATTGTAATTGGACCTGGGGACTGTACTGTATACTGTTCAAATACGAAGGAACAGATTTAGAAATTGCATTCTATGTGGCCAGATGACGAATGTATCATCTACATATCTGAACAAGCATGTAGATTTCAACATACTGCTGTTTATAGCTTGATAAAAATATTGGGTATGATCGGAGACGAAAGTTCTTCTGCCATACATCAAGGGAGTTACCAATAAAATTGGCCACGTATTCAGATCCCGTAATATCCAAAAGATTAATCCTTCCAAAATGATCCTATCCAAAAGAGAAAGAACAGAAAGAAATATATCCAGTTTTCTTAGTCCAGTGACTCTAAAAGAGTCACATGGTGTCTGTGAGATTCCTCGTTCAGGCTGATCTGAATTATATATCGGCCAAACCAACAGACGTGTACAAAATCGCATATACGAGTATTCTCTCGCTGTCCAAACATCTGATCTCCCCTCAACTCTAGTAGAACATCATATCCAAATGGGTCACAAAATAGATTCTAGGTCACAGGAATCGCACCTATAATTCTTGAAGCAATTGAAATCGAAAAACCCCCATATTGCCTAAACTAGAGGGACGACGGTCTTAAAGTTCCAAATATATAGAAACCCGTACATCGACGCCGAAAAGTCGTGAATTTTACATATCTAAAACGCAGTTCTACCCGAGAACCTAGTAATTCTGACATTGACTACAATAAACTACAAACCATTTAGCATTAATTTCATTCTTATTTTTCGTATTATTATCTTTATTTATTGCCTTAAACAATATCTATTTTTTTTCCTGCATAACTAAAAATAAGCAAAAAAAATCGATTATTTTTTAATGCGGGTTCCAGCGTGATGGAGCTCTATTTTATTATTGTATGTTTCCTCAAAAAAGTTTAAATTTGTTGATCTGTATTATTCATTGTGTAGATTTGCATACATTATTTATAATGTATACAAATCTACACAACATACATATAATTACTGAATATTTTCCTCTTGGAACAGATTTGTTGAAAACTGAATTTTGTTAAAGTAGTTTCTTATTTTAATTTATGTTTAAAATAAGAAATTACTTTAAAGGCGACAGTTTAAAAAAAAATTAATGTAGTAATAAGTTAATATGATTTATGATATAATAAGATGACGTTTATTTATAAACGTATTTAGTAATATAACAACATAAATTAAACTTTGCCTGTATATTTTCAATACTGTTACAATTTCTTTTATCGAGATGTTCTAATGTAACAAATTCTTCGGGTAGATTTCATATTTTAGCCGAAATGCCAAGGTCCATGGCAGTAACTTGCTCTTTCGGTTCTAGATCAGGCGGATATGAATGGAAAATGTGAACAACTATTAGTTTGACGGTACCATTTTTTAGTGAAAGTAAACGAAAAAAAATGTCTTTATCTGCTCCTGTATTGTCGACCGGTGATTTCAAGTTCAGGCGAATTCAAGTCATGTAGAAACTTGACAGTTTACAATTTTTAAGGTCAATATCAACGGCTTTGCGTAACGCATCGACGATTTTATCGAGTTGATTGTTACCAAATCTGATTTTATATGATCCATTTTTCAATAATATTTCAACATTTCTCTGCGATGAATCTCGTGTGTGTTTGTACTCTTGTTTTTTGCATCATATCCTTTATATTATTGACTCGAAGGTGTCGTAAAAAGTATTTTTAAATATTGATATTTAAGTAATATTGTAATTTAATTGATATTTCTTGTGGATATTCACTTCTATTCAGATTTACCAATTTTATTCTTTAGATAAACAAATTTAAATCTAGAAATTTTTTTAAATCTCTCTTAATAAATATATAAATACGTTTTTCAAAAAAGGTCTGCAATAAATTTTCGATAAATTTACTTTTTCAAATGCATAATACATTTTTACATTTTTCAATTTTTCGACGAAACTATCAATTTTATCGAAAAATATTATTCGACCTTTTTTGTAAATCATTCCATTTCCTATAAATTTTCATTAATACATTTTTCGAAACTCCGTAAGGATCGTGAGTTATTTAAAGTGAAATGTGAATTTTTCTAAATAATCGGATTTTTATTGTTTATAATTGATTATAAAATTAAAATTATTCAATTTTTCAATTCCTTTTTATGATTCAAAAATTTGATTAAAAAAATATTACAAAGAAAAAAGTTATGGCATCATTTACCAAGGAGATGCCCCTATATGACGCCCCTGACTAAAATATTTAATTATTAATATAAAAAAAGGTTTTCCCATTCCAACTTATTGAAGTATACGAAAAAACCATCTTTAAGCACGCCTTTTAAGGGGCTCTAGCCCCTTTAAAAAACAATTTTTGGAATATATTTATACGAACTTTTTTATGTTTTAATCCCTAAACTTATCTCCCAAAATATTTTATTTCCCGTTATTCCATTATTTCCATTCACATACACACACACCTTGTGGAGGGGGACTCCCTATTCTTAGCGAGAGAGCATATGTCGGTACCCTGATGTGTCTAACCACCAACAGACGAAACATGTGCCCTCCAATGTAAGGGATGGGTGGGGCTTCCTCCAGGTCAAGCAACTAACCATTGCTCATATATATATATATATATATATATATATATATATATATATATATATATATATATATATATATATATATATATATATATATATATATATATATATGCTAGACTACTAGTCCGGCAGTACATCCGATCGTTTGTTGGGAACGTACAAACTTTTCGCCAAGTGTGACCTTAGCGAAACGTCTGCACGTTCCCAACAAACGGGATACAAACGATCGGATGTACTCCCGGACTAATAGTCTAGCATATATATATATATATATATATATATATATATATATATATATATATATATATATATATATATATATTATTATTATTCACGTATGGGCCCTGGTGGACCACGCGAAGTACAATTAGAGGCGTTTGTTGTTGTTCGCCTTCCTTTGCGCCCATACTCATTTCATTCTTTCGCTATGAGCTTTTTTCCTTTCGTCAGACCAAGTTGTTCCAGTCTTCCTACACTTTTCTCTCTGGCCAACCTTCCAAACGTTAACCTTGTGTCTGAAACAACCTCTATCCTGAATTTCACTTTGTGTAATATTTGCTGATCTTAGGTCCTCTTTAATTGTCGCAATCCATTTAATTATCTCTACTTTAGCTCTACTCCTATTTTCATAAAATTCGACTATTTGTCTAGTTAGCCTACTCGGATTCATTCGTTTGATGTGTCCGTAAAACTTAAGTCTTCTTTTTCTCATATCGCTATGTATATCTGTGTATTGTTTGATTTCTTGGTTTTCTCGAAGTCGGTATGTTGTGCTATTTATTTGTTTGGGGCCTAGGATTTTTCTTATGATTTTTCTTTCCTTCTTTTCAATGTCCTCGATGTTCCTCTTTCTATTCAAAATGAGCGTTTCTGCAGCATATAGACATTCTGGCTTAATAACCGTGTTGCAATGTCTCAGTTTTGTGTTTTTAGATAAGCATTTTTGTTGTAAATATTTTGTGTAAGTCTCAATGCCGTTTCCATTTTTTGACATCTACCCTTATTGGCCGCTTTTTCCAACCCATTTTCCATGATTATTTCACCCAAATATTTGAATTGAGAGACTCCTCTGATGTTACCATATTTTGTTTTTAGAAATGGTGTTCTTAGTCTGTTGCAGGTCATGTATTGTGTCTTTTCAAAGGATATTTGGAGTCCTACCTTTTCTGCTGTTTCTTTTAGGATTTCAATCTGTTTTTGAGCCGTTAATACATCTTGAGCTAAAATTGCTAGATCATCAGCAAATGCCAGACAATCAATTTTGATGTTGGTTCTCCCCAGTTTAATGGGCTGGTCAATATTCAGTCCGACTTTTTTTCACGCCACTCCTGTATTACTTTTTCTAGAACACAGTTAAATAAGAGTGGCGAGAGTCCATCCCCTTGTCTCACACCAGTTTTAATTTCGAAGGGTTCTGAGATGTCACCCATTAATTTAACTTTTGACCTCGTGTTAGTTAACGTTGCTTTAATAATTGCCAGCGTTTTCAGATCTAGTCCTTGTTCTTTCAAGATTCGAAATAAAGATTCGGTCAATAGAATCATATGCTTTTTTGAAATCCACAAATGTACAGACGAGATTTTTATTGTACAGTTGTTGATGTCTTAGAATCAACTTTAGATTCAGGATCTGTTCAGGGCAGGATCTGCCCGGTCGAAAACCTGCCTGATATTCACCAATGTTCGGTTCTAACTGTCCCTGTGCTCTGTCTAGTAGACATTGAGATAGAATCTTGAAACAAACTGGGAGAAGAGATATTCCTCTATAGTTGTTTACATCCGTTCTATCTCCTTTATTATGTAGTGGATGGATTAGAGCATCTTTCCAGTCTTCCGGAATCCGTTCGGTTCGCCAAACTTCTTTTAGAATTTTGGTTATTTCCTTGATTGTACCTGGACCAGCGGATTTCAAAAGTTCAGCAGTGATTCCATCTTCACGAGAAGCTTTGTTATTTTTAAGCCGCTTGATTTGCCTAAGTATTTCCTCTTCATTCGGTGGTAATGAATCTGAGTTTGTTTGTTTAGGGTTTAGTGTTGGTAATTTGTTTAAGGGCTCAGGGCAGTTTAGTATTTGTTCAAAATATTTCGCAAGTTCTTTGCAATTGTCTTGGTTATTTAGAGCTAGTTGTCCGTTTTCCTTTTGAAAGCATAGGCTCTGCGGTTGATAGCCTGTTAATTTAGTTTTAAATGTTTTGTAAAAGTTTCGGGTGTTATTTTTTTGGAAATATTTTTCTATTTCATTAAGTTGATTGTTTTCATATTTTCTTTTAGTTTGTCTAATTAGCTTCGATGTTTCTTTTCTAACTTCCAAAAAGATGTTATAGTTTATTGCTGTTTTTTGACTGTTCCAATCTTTGAATGCTTTATTTCGGCTTAATACTGCTTGCTCGCAAACTTCATCCCGCCACGGATGTTTTCTACGTTTTTGTAAAGGGGCCAACTTTAAGGCTGTTTTAATAATTTTTTGTTTTAATTCTTGCCAGTTCTGTGCAGGTTGTTTATCAAGCTCTTCAGTTAGGGCTGGTTTTATTTTCGTTGGGTCAAACTTTGGTATTAGCAGCCCCTTTTGAATAAGTTTTCGAGGTTTTAAGCTAAGTTTGATTCTAGTCAAGTAGTGGTCCGTGTCTATATTTGCTCCTTTGTGTTTGGGCACCTCCAGGTCTTTTGTTTTGTTATTTTCTTCTTAATATATATATATATATATATATATATATATATATATATATATATATATATATATATATATAATAATATATATATATATATATATATATATATATATATATATATATATATATATATATATATATATATATATTATTAATTATATATATATATATATATATATATATATATATATATATATATATATATATATATATATATATATATATATATATATTAATATATATATATATATATATATATATATATATATATATATATATATATATATATATATATATATATATATCTGTGTGTGTGTGTGAGTGTGTTCCTAAATCATTCATTCAAAATTTCATTTGGCCTTCTGAAGTAGTCTCGTCCTGACTTTTCACAGAACGAACAAATTGATACCTAGACAAAAACACATTTGAAGTTGATGAATTTTTAAAAATTCAATATTAGAAGGCAGGGGAGGGGGGTCTGTCCAAGAACAGAAACAATTGACAAGTGATTTTCGAGGTAAAATAGTTCGAGGACCTCTGATTTATATCATCGAAAATTAAAAAAAATTATACGACTACGTACGATTCATTTAAAATCTACCTTGAAAACAAGAAACAATATACCGACATCAACCCCTGTCTAGTTAACATCAACAACATATTAACAAGAAAGTGCTATTCTGCAATTGTAATTTAAATAAATTGTTCTAAAATTGCTTAATAAACACGCCTAATCGGACCACGATGACATTGATATTTAACATTAAAAACCTACCTATTTCTTAATTGACTACATGGATGATAGTTGATTGTGTTGAAATTATAAATACGTCTTATTTTGGAAAAATACATTCAGAATATAATATAATCATCGTACTCGAAATGTCAGAGAAGAATGGGATATTATTTGGTGAAATTTTTCCTGTCCTGATCATCAAGGTTAAACTTTTTCTATAAAACGAAGGTATTACATCACTCGTTTTCCGAAATAGAGTCAAAAAAATGCCGATTGTATAAAGTTTCTTCCGTTTATAGAAAGTTAAGCGAACAGGAAAGAATTTCTTGTAGATAGAACTTAGAAAGGTATAGGCTTGAAATTTCCTTTTCTCATTTTCTTAATTTTGCGCGTGTTGTCTATGTTTGTCAGTATAGTTATTGTCACAAAAGCTCTATGGGGGTGAGATCAGGATCTTTAGGGGTACACTTAATAATTATATTTTTATACTCGCATTATACAGAGTTTTCAATTAAAAGGGCTTCGCTGGGCCATGCGTATCCGAGAGGTTTAATTGACTCGACCGAATAAGGGGCTGAATATCATTGATGCATTGATTATCAATTCTTTTATTGGAACCTTCAGTGTGAAACTTTTTTACACTTCTCGACGCACTGTTCGCTAACCATATATAGAAGTGATGGTGTTTTTTAATAAAAATATCAAAATCTAACCTATTTTTATTGTTTCAACTGACAAAAATATCTAGAAACGGAAAATTATCGTTGTTTCCCCGTTCATGCGTGAATACTATGAAGTTCTTAATAAGATAATCTGTTTTCATTTTTTGAATCGAAAATTGTCATCCGTCAAAAACGTCATCCACATATCTTAATCATACCTTCGGAAAGTAACTGAATTCATCTTTCGCATCAGTTATAAATTTACCATGAATAAGTTGGCTAAGAACGGTGACAGCGGATTGCCCATTGCCATTCCTTCTTATTGTTCGTAAAACCTGTTATTGAGCTGAACACAATTTGGCTTCATACATAATCTTGTTAAGGAGATGTACTTAGAAACAACCTTGTTATTAAAACCGTTTAACACGAGTAATTCCCTCAGGTATTTTAAGGTATATGTAGTTGGGACACTCGAAAACAACGATGGTACGTCAAAGGAAACGAACCTCATCTTTCTTTAGATGTGTGTTTTTAACTTTTCCTATGACTTTTGTTGAGTTTATCACAGAACAGGAAGGTAGTTGGTTTGGTAGATTTTCAAATTCCTTTGTTGTATGTTGGAGAATGAATGGCTGACACAATTAATCTCATTGATTTTTGTGGTTTATCAATTTTTGGCAAAACATGTATTGAATCTTGAGGTAGTTTGCTTTCCAGAGAAGGAGAAATAAGGCTATTATAAGATAGTTGTAATCTCCCGATGATGTTAACATGGTTAGCGAAACGTGTGTCGAGAAGTTTAAAAACGTGATTTGGTAGTTAGTGGTAAACCTCTTCGAGTTTGGCATATGGTTATGACTTTTAAGGAATTAATCGTTGGTGCAGAATATCTATTGTTGTATGCGTTGTGTGGTATGTAGCGCCATCTTGTTGGAACTACATGTCGTTGAGATCCAATTTAGGACTCAAAAAAATTGGTTATCATCGATTTATACCTCTCGCCGTTGACAGATATGGCGGCGCCAGCTTCGTTTTGGAAGAAATAAGGGCCAATGACCCTGCCGGACTAAAATTCACATCAAACAGTGACTTTTTATGGATGCATTTGCAACTAATGCGTCTTATGTGGATTGTTATCTCCCCAAATATGCGACAATTTTGCTTGTCGCTAAAGACGATTTTCCGTCCGAAATCAGGGTCCACTTCCAATTGCTCTAGAGCTCAGTCAGCGAAAGCTCGACGCTGTCTATAGACGTTTATCTTGAGTTCCTGGGTCAATTGAATTTTGTACGGGTGCGCGCCCAATTCCTGACGCAAAATTCGCCAAGTTGACGTCTGCGAAAGGCCAAGTTCTTGGGCGTGACGAGGAATTGATTGCTTCCGGTTATCCTGCACGCTCCTTCACTGCATGTTTTCTATAGACCTTGCGTTTCGACGACATACGGATGTTGTTTGATTTTTTACCGAATCAGTTGATTCGAATTTGTCCCACCAAAAGACAAATAGTCGACTCAACAGGAGAATTGCGTGCGCAGTAAAAATCACGTAGCGCATGGAACGTAGCTCCAACTGCGCACTGATTTTTATAATAAAGATTTGCACGCGTTATTCTACACTGTAACTTTCCATGTTAATTTGCCCAATATTAGTTACTATTGTCAATGTGTCACTGTCAAAGTTCGAACACCCCTATAGGAAAACCCTGTATTTATTTTTTAATGTCCACGGTACAGTCCACGAAATGTATTTTGGATTGTTATTCTGTTGGAATAGGAATTTTTTCTTGTTATTCGTATCTCAAATGGAATGGAATCAATCTACTTTGAAAATTTTCCAGTAGCCCTTTTTTCAGATATATATTTTGATGAGATTGTCTAAAAATGTATAAGCAAAACAACATCCATTCAAATTTCGATCGTTCCACAGCACTTTTTTTGCCACTACTCCAACGTCCAACTTTCTTTGAGTAGTAATAGTTCCATAGGAATGCTTTTCTACTAAATAGCTTCGCCTTTTACCATTGCTACGCAAATTTGTTTATGATTAACATCCATCATGCCGCTTTGGACACGAGTTAGTTACTTGGTCAACATTGGTCGTCATGGGTAGATTCTACAAACCTTTTCTGCCTAGCAAGCAAAATTTCACAATTAGTTTTTCGCCTTTCAATACCTCTTTCCTTCAAGTCATATCGAACCCATTTTCCTTCCTTCTGGATATTTCCCAATACCTGTAGACATTCGGAAACGGTGGATCGGGCAACATTCAATGCTTCGACTTATTGTTTCACCGTATGAGTTGAGTCTTCGTCTAATAATACTTGCAAATCTGCATCTTCAACTTTTTTCGGCTGTCCTGGACGCTGTTTGTCTGTTAAATCAAAATCACCACTTTTAAAGGATTTAAACCATCGGTCACAATTCTTTTGGGTTAGAGTATGTTCACCATGAGCTTCAACCTACAATCGATGACTTTCAACAACCGTTTGATTCCCCGCAAAACGTCTTTTTCTGGAATATAATTCGACATAATCAAACCTATGAAAAGCTATATTTTTTACACAATGACAATTAATAACAAACTCGCATTTCATAGCTGACGTTTACCCTCCAAAACACCATAGACGTCATTAGTTTATACTAACAAAAGTATTAGTAACGCCACCTCTTAGCAAAATCGATATTATAAGTTTTTATTGCATATATGTTTTTTTTCAATTATTTATTAACAATAAAAAACCCAGATTAATATCTAAATTTCCACTATATTTAAAACTTGTACCTTTGACAATTGTTTCGACACACAGTGTCTTTTTCAAATACACACTAAATTAAACTAACAGTAAGAAAACCAGTTACTACCTAAACTAATCTAATAAAACCATAAATGATGATAGTGGGAGTCCCGCGTCTCAATGTCTATAGTAATATAAATTTAACAAGGGTGAACCATTCAAGTCTACCTGATCATTAAGTAAAATACCCAAATTTTTTCTTTTATTAATTTCTAGGCTCTCTGCAATACTAACTATTGCATTCAGAACAAACCATAGTCTTGGACGCTTAATAAAAAACAATAAAAGTCAAACAAATAAACTTCATAAATTAGGAGTTTATTTAATTGAATGAGGTTCTTGTCCAAAAGTCTATGTTGAACAAACAGGAAGATCCTTTTTCACCAGGCTTAATGAACATAAAAGAAGTTATATTAAAGAACAGAATAATACTCATTATGCCAATCACTTAATGTTAGAAAATCACACTTTCAACGATAATTGCAAAATGTTGCATAACGAAAATAAATCTAAAAAACTAAATCTTTTAGAGAGCCTAGAAATTAATAAAAGAAAAAAGTTGGGTATTTTACTTAATGAACAGGTACACTTGAATGGTTCACCCTTGTTAAACTTATATTACTTATATTCATCATCATCATCATCATCATCATCAGCTCGTATCGATCCACTGCAGGATGAAGGCCTCTTCAGCATGCTTCCAACCCTCACGGTCCTGGGCTTTCCTCTGCTACTCGGGTCCAATATACTTAACGATGTCATCAGTCCATCGTGCTTTCGGTCTTCTTCGCGGACGTTTGCGATCAAACGGTATCCACTCCAGGATTGCCTTGGTCCATCTGTCGTCCCATCGCCTCGCTATATGGCCTGCCCATCTCCATTTCAATTGTTTTACTCTTCCAATGATGTCACAGACTTTTGTTTGTTCCCTGATCCATGCGCAGGACTTTCTGTCTCGTCTTGTAATGCCAAGCATACATCTTTCCATTCCCCTCTGTGCCACCCGATGTTTTTGAATTGATTGCGATGTGAGTGTCCAGGTTTCACTTCCGTATGTCAGAACGGGTAGAACGCACTGATCGAATACTTTTCTTTTCAGGCAAAGTGGGAGTCTGCTCTTAAACACTATGTTGAGCCTACCAAATGCCTGCCAGCCACATTTAACACGCCGTTCTACCTCCCGGGCGGTATTCCCCTCCATGGAAATCCTCTGCCCAAGATATACAAAGCTGTCCACAATCTCTAAATCCCTTCCTAAAACTGAAATTCTTCTGTCCTGAGCGAAGTTATTGAACATAACCTGACTCTTTTTCAGGTTTATTTTCAAGCCAAATGGTTCGCCAGACCTTTGCAGTTCCGGTATGCGTCTTTACAGCTCCTCTGGGTCTTGTGAAATGAGAATAATATCATCTGCAAATCTAAGATGGTTTAAGTTTGCACCATTGATCTTTACACCATCCTGTTCCCAATCCAGTTTACGGAATACTTCTTCAAGGCCAGCCGAGAAAAGAATAGGCGATATTGCGTCACCCTGCCGTACACCTCGTTCTATATTAATTCCCACTTCAAGATCATCAAGGTGAATTGTGGCTGTAGCTCCATCATATATCGATTCTAATAGGTTTACATAGGCTCTCTCTACACCTTGGCTAAGCAGTGCATCCATTGTCGCATGCTTTGAGATTGAATCAAATGCTTTTTCGTAGTCGATAAAAGCCAAGCACAGTGGCATGGTGTATTCGTTGTGCCTTTCTATGACCTGCTGTACAACCTGGATGTGATCCATTGTACTGAATCCACTTCTGAATCCTGCTTGTTCTCTTGGTTGTGCGTCATTCAGTTTTTTTAATATTCTTTTAGAAATGATCTTAGTGAAAACTTTGTACATCACTGATAGGAGGCTTATTGGACGGTAGTTCTTTAAATCTTCCTGTGCTCCTTTTTTATGTAAAAGGATCACTTCTGCATTTTTCCATAAGTCAGGTACTTTTTGTTCTTTGAGGCATTTTGAGTATAATTTTGCCAGTGTTTTATGTAACGTCCGACCACCAGCTTTTAGCATTTCGACAGTTACACTATCCTTTCCTGGAGCCTTGCCGTTCTTCATCAATTCTATAGCATTTGTTACTTCCTCCACTAGGATATCTGGTATTATATATTGTTCTTCCGTGGGTATTGCTGTCCCTGACTGGCTCTGATCTTCATATAACTGGGAATAAAACCTTCTGACAATCTCTAACATTTGGGTACGCGTCCTGCACACTGTGCCATCCTCACGCTTTAAAGCATATATTTGCGTTCTTTTGTTTCTCAGCTTCTGTTTAGCTTTGTTAATTCCTTTGTTTTCTTCCAGGGTTTTTTGCACTAGCTAAATATTGAATCGGCGCGTGTCCTCTCTGATACGTTTTCTTATAGTTTTGCAGAGCTCAGTGTACTCGACCCTGCCAAAAGGACTACCTGCATTTCTCATTGCTCGCCGTTTCTTCATTAAATCAATGGTCTCACTGGAGATTTTTGTTTGTTTGATACATTTTTCCTCTGGTGCTATTGAAGCAGCCGTTTGAAGTACATTGTTGGCGATTTCTTCATATTGAACTGATATTTCCACCTCCTCCGGATCTTGTAACGCAGCAAACCGGTTTGACAAAGCAATCTCAAAATCGCTTCCTCTCTCCAGCAGGTTTCCAGAATCCACCTTGCCCTTCTTTGATCTTACCATTCTTTCGCGCTCTTTTCGACAGTCAATCCGAACTCTTGCTCATACAATTCGGTGGTCACTTCCAACATTAAAATTGTTAAGGACAGTACAATTGGTAAATATTGTTTTATCGTTGGTCATGATGTAGTCAATTTCGCTTGTGAGCCCAGATGGACTTTTCCATGTCCATTTTCTGCTGATATTTTTCTTATAGAATGAATTCATAATATATAGTTCTTGTCCTTCAGCAAAATCAACTAATCTGTCACCTCTATTGTCTCGCTCACCAGTTCCATATGGGCCAGTTGCATTTTCGTCTGTTCTTGTTGTTCCAATTCTGGCATTAAAATCACCCATCAGGATTTTATACCTACATTTCTCCTTGTATAAAAGCTGGGCCACATCATCATAAAATTCCTCAATTTCCTCATCTTTATGGCTTATAGTTGGTGCATAAGCTTGGACGATTTGAAGCCTAAACTTTTTATTCAGATGAATAACGCATTGGGCTAATCGGTCGGATGTACTTTCAAATTTTACGACACTATCCTTCAGCTTTCGATTGATGAGGAATCCAATTCCGCCACATCGGCCATTTTCCGTACCTCGAGTGTAGAGTACGTGTCCAGTTGGTTCCAGTTTGATTAACTCTTCACCCTTCCTTCGTGTTTCACAGAGCCCAATAATATCCCAATGTATGTTGTCAAGTTACATTAACAGTTCTTGCAATCGGGCCTCTGTTTGCATAGTCCGTATATTTAACGTTGCAATGTCAAAAGTCCAATGGCAGCCTGATCTAACCCGGTGATTCTTAGCACCCTCTGCCTTGGGGCAGGTCTTCCCACTGCTGTAGGTAGTTGCCCCTTGGCCTCCGGGGAATGAGGGCCGTGTTTGAGGTTGTACTGTCATATTTCAACATACTGAAATACCATGTTGAAGGTATGGACCGTAATCTGCCACGCTGGTCCAATGCGGGTTGGCAGATTTTGGATCGTGTTAGTCTGAGACCTCCGCTTTGACCTGTCCGCCAGGGGTGACCCTCCCAGGGGCATAGACTCCAGACGGCATAGCTCAAAGCTTCATTGTCCTACTCAAACCCCTTTACCACGTCTAGGTCTGATCCACAAAGGGGGGAAATTACTTATATTATATATATATATATATATATATATATATATATATATATATATATATATATATATATATATATATATATATATATAAACTATATATAAACTTATATTTATTAACACTCCTCATATTTTATACTTACTACTTAAGGTTACTCTATACTAATTAAAAGTAATTATTAACATGTCATAACATTTATTTACGTTTGCAAGACTTTATTTATTACACGCAATTCGAATAAATCCAACTGAAAACTAATAACATTCCACGACAATTAACATCGGCATTGGTCAACATTTACAATTACTTCTTTCTATATTAACACGAAATGAAAAAATACACAATTAAATGATCGTTAATCTATCAATTTCGATTTTTTGTATTCCCAGTTTAATTACGAATCGTGTTCGAAGATTCATCAAAAAGGTAATCGAATAAATTCTCGAATAAAAAAAAACAATGTTAGACGGACGTGTCAATTGGTTTGAGTTGCAACCAAGGTTAGAGAACCCCTTTGCGAGAGGATTCACATAACCAGTACGAACAACGATAGTTTGGCCGCCAAATGAGAAATCGTGAACGGGATTCGCCATGAGTCGCTACGGGAAACGGAAAAAACAAAATCGATAAGTCGATTTAAAGGTTGTACGGTTGTTATTATCCAAGGAACGTTTTTAATTGGTAAACAATTGATAAGTGGCATTTCCGTTTAGGAGAGCGGTTATATTTATTTTGTTATCATTCAGATCGAAAAAAAAAACTTGACGATTTTGATGTGATTTATCCACAAAAAGATGAAAATCCAAAAGGGCCAAGTCCGAAGAATACACCGGGTGTTATATTACCTACCAACATAACAGCGTCACTATCAAACTTATCAAAAACCTTCTCGCAA
Organism: Cosmopolites sordidus; assembly: GCA_031761425.1. Classification (NCBI taxonomy): domain Eukaryota; kingdom Metazoa; phylum Arthropoda; class Insecta; order Coleoptera; family Curculionidae; genus Cosmopolites; species Cosmopolites sordidus. The sequence continues at coordinate 173,272 of JARFXV010001215.1, forward strand.
ATAAAGTTTGCGCAAATGATGGTGTGTATCACCAATTAAAAATATACGTGCTAAAGCTACCAGTAGAAAAGAAAATGCGTGATGAAAATGATCCCATCCCTTATATTGGAGGGCATATGTTTCGTCTGTTGGTGGTTAGACTCATCAGGGATTTCAAAAAAGCATATGGTTCTATTGAACGCGAATCTTTATTCCAAATCTTGAAAGAACAAGGACTAGATCTGAAAACGCTGGCAATTATTAAAGCAACATTAACTAACACAAGGTCAAAAGTTAAATTCATGGGTGACATCTCAGAGCCCTTCGAAATGAAAACTGGAGTAAGATAAGGGGATGGACTCTCGCCACTCTTATTTAACTGTGTTCTAGAAAAAGTGATACAGCAGTGGCGTGAAAAAAAGTGGGCCCTGAATTGACCAGCCATTAAACTGGGGAGAACCAACATTAAAATGGATTGTCTGGCGTTTGCTGATGATCTAGCAATTTTGCTTCAAGATATATTAACGGCACAAAAACAGATTGAAATCCTAAAAGAAACAGCAGAAAAGGTAGGACTCCAAATTTCCTTTGAAAAGACACAATACATGACCTGCAACAGACTAAGAACGCCATTTCTAAAAACAAAATATGGTAACATCAGACGAATCTCTCAATTCAAATATTTGGGTGAAATAATCATGGAAGATGGGTTGGAAAAAGCGACCAATAAGGGTAGATGTCAAAAAATGGAAACGGTATTGAGACTTACCCAAAATATTTACAACAAAAAATGCATATCTAAAAACCCAAAACTGAGACATTACAACACAGTTATTAAGCCAAAATGTCTATATGGGGCAGAAACGCTCATTTCGAATAGAAAGAGAGACATCGAGGTCATTGAAAAGAAGGAAAGAAAAATCTTAGGCCCCAAACAAATAAATAAGACAACATACCGACTACGACCTAAACCAAGAAATCGACTAAAACCAAGAAATCAAACAATATACAGATATACATAGCGATATGAGAAAAAGAAGACTTAAGTTTTACGGACATATAAAACGAATGAATCCGAGTAGGCTAACTAGACAAATAGTCGATTTTTATGCAAATAGGAGTAGAGCTAAAGTAGAAATAATTAAATGGATTGCTGCAATTAAAGAGGACCTAAGATCAGCAAATATTACACAAACTGAAATTCAGGATAGAGGCTGTTTCAGACACAAGGTGAACGTTTGGAAGGTTGGCCAGAGAGAAATATGTACGAAGACTGGAAGAACTTGGTCTGACGAAAAAAAAACTGCTCATAGCGATAGAATGAAATTAGTATGGGCTCAAAGGAAGGCTAACAACAACAAACGCCTCTAACTGTACTTCGCGTGGTCCATCAGGGCCCATACGTAAATAATAATAAAAATATTTATTTATTTATTGGGATTTTCGGTCAATTAATAAATAATATTTTTTTTATTGTTTTGTTAGCGTTTCAGTATAATAACAAACCATCTTCAGAACAACTCTGCAATATACATTATTTTTATAAAAAATACAAATTTATATCTAATTAAACAATATCTATATCTAATCCTCCAATATCTAATTAAACAATTAATCTCCTAAACTTTTAAAATAAAATATGACATTTTTGTTTTCAATTTTCAATTGAGATATTTCTGACTTCGGTATATTTAACAAATTTTATACATATATTTTTCATTTAATAATGTAATTATATATACAACTTAAA